>JAGVVM010009626.1:0-20742 GCA_019149425.1 Psidium friedrichsthalianum
CTTTCACCTCACACTAGTAATTCAAGTGTCTTAGACAACGAAAGCATTCTTTTTCTCCATCCAATCCACTTTTATTATATCCTTTGTTTGCCCAGTGAGCTGCAATTTCTTTTCTTAAAACCCTGTTTGTGATCATTGCTCATTCTAAGATAAGATAGCGACACCTCAAACAGAAGAACTCGAACAGAAGTGAGTCTACCATAGAGTTCCTCAAGTCCATCTTCAAGTGTGATCTTTGACATACGTGTTGTATAATGGCACAGTCTTTCAAAAAAGAAAGGAAGAAGAAAAAAAGGAAGAAAGCTAGTTTCCGCCGGGTATGAAAAAGAAAAAGCGCCATTCAAAAGCAAGGCTAATGCCCATTCAATCATGTAGTAAATCCCCGAACGACATCTGGTTGCGAAAGAAACTCTTCAAAGGAGTCCAAAATTGCAAAATGTACTCAGTTGAAGTTTTACACTATTCGGAGGCGACGACAATATCGTGCGAAGTTAACACCATCCTCATAAACTAAGGTATTCTGAAGGACTATTCAAGGGCCGAGACTGGTAATAAAGATGCGAATGATCACCGATGTCCAAACCCACTTTATATATTTTCCAGGCAAATAAAGCCTTTTTTACTTCCTTGGTCCCCAATCCTAACCTAGACTTTATAGCTCATGAAAGTCTTTTCTGATAAGGCGCTTGAATTAAGACGTAGAGTTTGATAAGAACTTTAGCATCGCTCGTAAGGTACGAGCAGGACTATTTCTCTCTTATTTTTGTAGGGTTCTTGACTTGTAAACCCGGAGCAGATGATGAAAATTTTTTTGTTAATGGCCTTGACGCAAAGCGTCCCTTTTGGTAAAGCCTTTGACCCAACCTGCATTATGGTCCTAATCAAGACCTCCAGATTGGCTCATCGTAACCATTACGAGATTACTCGGACCTTTGCTAAATGCGATGATGGTGAGGATGAGTGATTTTTTTTTTATCCTGCAATCAGGATGAACATCCTTTCTCGAGGGTGAGAGAAAGCCCTTTCGGACTGAGGTCCTCCATTCATATTACATTCGAGGTATTCATACCATGATAACCTCCTTGAAAAGAATTGGTGATGCAAACTTGACAGAATAGTTGTGCATGATCCACATTTGATTGATTGCATCATGAGTTATTACACAGAAAGCTTCTAATCATTGCAAAATCAGCTAAATAGTTTTACATGAACCGATGAACTCATTAATGAAAATGCTTGCACGGGTTACCTCTAACATTGCCTGACAAGTAACACGTTCCTGATGTTCGAACTACCTTCTAAGGTCTCAAAATTCATTCGGCGACTATTGAATGAATAAGCCTAGTTACCAAGAAACCACCAGGAGTTTCTTCTAAAATCTTCAGGTAAGTATATTTTCAACCTGAACTCTTAAAAAGAGTGAATTCCTATGATTGTCGAGGCTTTCGAATCCATTGCAGCACATACAGGTGTGAAACATGATTCGTCTCGAAAATGAAAATTTGAGATAATTGGATGTTTGCCTCATCGGTTTATTCCTAAAGTGAAGGGAGAACATAAACTGGGTTTGAGCTTCTACATGATTCCTAGTCTTCCCAGATCCCAGAATGGCACCCTTCAAGGTAAATTAAATCGGGTTTGAGCTTTTGCAGGATTTCTGTCTTCCCAAATCCTAGAATGGCACCCTTTGAGGTAAGTTAAGTTGGGTATGAGCTTTTGCAGGATTCCTGATCTCCCTAGATCCCAGAATGGCACCCTTTGAGGTAAGTTAAGTTGGGGTATGAGCTTTTGCAGGATTTCTGGTCTCCCCAGATCCCAAAATGAACACTTTTTGAGGTAAGTTAAATCGGGTTTGAGCTTCTGTGGGATTCCTAGTCTCCCGAGATCCCAGAATGACACTTTTGAGGTAAGTAAATCGGGTTTGAGCTTCTGTAGGATTCCTGGTCTCCCTAAATCCCAGAATGGCACCCTTTGAGGTAAGTTAAATCGGGTTTAAGCTTCTGCGGGATTCCCTGGTCTCTCCAGATCCAAAATGGCACTCTTTGAGGTAAGTTAAATCGGGTTTAAGCTTCTACAAAGATTCCTGATCTCCCCATATCCCAGAATGGCACCCTTTGAGGTAAGTTAAATCGGGTTTGAGCTTCTGTAGGATTCCTGATCTTCCCAGATCCCAAAATGGCACCCTTCGAGGCACCAAAGCCCTTCTTACAAGTACCTAAAGTCCTTTCTACACGCACACAAAAGTCCTTCTTACAGGCAACCAAAGTCCTTCTTACAGGCAACCAAGTCCTTCTTACAGGCAACCCACGTCCTTTCTACAGGCCCCAAAGTCCTTTCTACAAGCACACAAAAGTCCTTCTTACAGGCACACAAAAGTCCTTCTTACAGGCAACCCAAGTCCTTTCTACAGGCATCAAGTCCTCTCTACAGGCACCCAAAGTCCTTCTTACAAGCATTTCCATAAGGTGACCCACCATACGGGTCAAATCTTAATCTAATTTTAATTAGTATAATCCTTTCATTAAGAGTCTACCATGGGAGGACCTACCATACGGGTCAAATTTTAATCCAATTTTAATCAGTAGAGTCCTTTCATTAGAAATCCACCATGGGGTGATCTACCATACGAGTCAAATTTCAATCAATTTTAATCAATAGAATCTTTTCGCTAGGAATCTACCATGGGGTGATCTACCATACGGGTCCAGTTCCATCACCCTAAGGTTTCCTTATAACGAATCCTTAGTTTTCATTCCCTTTTTAGCAGAGCAGTCAACAACGGCAAGGTGAAAAGGTAAGCGCCATGTAAGCTCTCATCTCTATCACCCATAAGAGCCTCCTCAAATCCGGTCTGTATCAAAGCTTACACAAAGGTATTGGAGATCAAATGTCACGACTCTTTGCTTTTTCTTAGGTTGGATCGATTAAGATTCAGGTGTCATCTCGTCTTTAAAATGAACCTCTACGGAGCTTCCTTTCAAAGAGGGGCAGTTGTTGACACCTGATTTTTAATCATATTTTCTCTTTTAAAATTAATAAAAAAAACCCATAAAATTCATCAAATTAAAAAATCAACTTCAGGGACCTTGGCCAACCCTGGGAAACCTATTTTGACCAAAAAAATGATTTTTCATATTTTTAGTATTTTTCAGCATTTTTATTTTTGAAACTTAATAGAAAATCCTTAAAAATTTATAAAATCGAAAACTCAACTTCGGGCACCTTGACCAAGCTAGGGAACCAATTTTGACCAAAAAATGATTTTTCATATTTTCAGTATTTTTTGGTATTTTATTTTTCAAAAACAATTCTTAAAAAAATCAATAAAAATGAAATAATTGAAAAATGAGCTTTGCGGACCTTGGCCAAGCCTAGGGAACCAATTTTGATAAAAAAAAATGATATTTAACATTTTTTTTCATTTTTTAGTATTTTTTTAGAAATTAGGAAATATTTGAAAATTAAATTGCATTTGAGGCCACAAAAATACAAAAAAATATTCATTATTTTCTTTTAATTTTCTCTTCATTTTGGCCAGAAAAAATCTGCAAAAATTAATTGAAATAGGGAATTGTTTTGCTAATCTCATTTTCAGATTAAAAAAAATATTGTAAAAAATTCATTTTTAGTTATGTAATTTTCGATTTTTGCATTCCTGGAGTCGTGACATTTTCCTCTAGTGCCCCAAATTTCATTTTGGTCTAATCAAGTTCACGAAATGAGCAAAAATGATGGTAAAAAATGTTTCCAATCTAGCCCCTCGTGTTCAGGATAAATGCAATTGAGCATTGTCGAGCTATTTTCAATCGGACTTAAAGATCTACCCTTATGTTTTTTCAACATTCCAAAAATATTGGTGGGTTTGATTCCATTCAATTTGATCCTTAAGAGCTTCAATCTGTCAAAAATATTAGGAGTTTTTCTTGAGTACAGTATAAGGGAGATTAAATGGGTTGAAAATATTAAGCATGGTCAACTTACCGACCAATCAACCAAGAACGGCAACGTCTTTATCCTCCTTCGAGTTTGCCCCCCACGAGTTCTCCTGCACGGGGACCTCATGTTGTGGTACTGGAAGAAATAATATTAGATTATCTCATGAGTGGATGAAGGTCCCACCTCCACCCATAGCTCATTCTATTGCTTTGAACCATAAAAATGATGGTGATGTTTGTCCACGGGGGGGAGGGAAAAGGAAGAAAACAATTTTAATGAGAGGGCACCAGGGTTGTTCTCATCGTGATTTGCCGTGTGGTCTTCGAACGTGATGCTCATCTCGTACCATAAAATAAAGAAGCGGTTTAATGGAAACCTAAAAAGTTTCAGGAACAACTTCAACTTGTCGCAGGGTGATGGAGAGTAAGGTCAATGGTGGTTCAATGCAAATTTAAGTGGGTTCTGACATCGTTGTGCCTGGGGTGCTTGGAGGAGAACGACACGGAACTTCCCACTTTCAGTTGTTTAGCTGGACATCATTAGCATGAATATTGCCATGGATAGCCGAAAGCATGGAACACTACCATTTCACACTGGTACACGGCGTTTGCCACGGCGCGTGGAGTTGGTACCAGTTTAAGCACCGGTTTGAGTCGGCCGGCCGCCGCGTCACTGCACTCAATCTCGCTGCCTCTGATACCGACATAAAGTTTATGCATAACGTCCGCACATCCCGTGAATACACCGAGCCGCCGTTGAAGTCTGGGTTTCGCTCGGGGCACACGAGAGGGTGATTCCCATCGGCCACGGTTTGGGCGGTTTAAGCTCGGCTCTCGTTGCTTACACGTTCACTTGAGGAGCTAGACAATCGACAGCCTTCTGGAATGGACAAAAGGAGAAGAACAAAAGGAGCTTTCAAAAAGAAAAAAAAGGAAAAGAAGAAAAAGAGAAAAGTATGGGGACAACAGAGAATGGGGGACAACTCTCCCATACTTTCCTTGAAGCCGAGCATGAAGTTGTACCTAAAGGTCTTGAGTCTCTTCAACCGTGTCATGCATGGCACGGAAGATGACCACGTGAGCTCCTTTGCCTCAACTAATACACGCTGCTATTATAATGATACTTCAAATTGCCCCGCAAAAGAGAGAAGGATGACGGCAAGAGATAACCAGCTGGTTTGGTAAAAAGTGGAGGGAGACCTTTTACTCTCGGGGAGCTTCTCGGTGCCGAGGAAAAAAAAAAGAAGATCTGACCTCCGCCTCCCTCACTCCAGGGGCCTCTTCTAAAAACTCTCTCGAGCGTATCGAATTCCATGAGGATCCAAGCTCGAGTCAACTCGACCTAGCTCTGCTCCAATCTCGTCGTCGTTCCACGGATAAGGGTTCCGAGATTATTATCGAAATCGGTTTATCTTCGAACTCAAAATCGCTGTGGCTTCAAATAACTTTTTTGGCGATGGTTGTCCTCTCATATTTGCACGGTTCGGTACTTATGGGGTATTAAAGGTGTGATTTTTCCATCCGAGTTTGCTGAGTTTGAGATGGGGGAAGAACTTCTCATTCCTTGGAGAGGAGGAGCAGATCCTCTAGTCCTAGTCCGACATCAAGATCTTCGACACCCAGCTCAAGTGCATCAAGGACCTCCCGAGTACATCTTCTACGACGGCCCCCCTTTCGCCACAGGGCTCCCGCATTACGGCCACATTCTCGCCGACACCATCAAGGATGTCATGATTCGGTACCAGACCATGCACAGCCACCACGTGACGAGGGCGGTTTGGCTGGGACTGCCACAGGTTGCCCGTAGAGGGAGAGATCGATAAGAAACTGGGGATTAGCAAGAAGGAGGGCGTGCTCGCGGTGGATATCGATAAGTACAACGAGGGGTGTCGAGGCGTTTGTCACCAGGTACGTCGAGGAATGGACTAGAACTTTTAATGGTCTCATATGGTTTTTTTTTTAATGTGATAATGTTTTGTAATAGTGAGTTGCGATTTCATATGTTGAGTGAAATAGAAGTGTCATTGCATGACATTGTTGTAATGCAACGTCATCAGAAGATAGAGGCTGCTCATACAGCTTACCCTACTCAGTGAGTGAAGGAAGATTAATGCATGCTAACACTGCATCGTCAGAACATAGCTTTGGGATGCAAGGTTGACTATGTATCAATTCATTCATTTATCTTCAGGTGACATTGCTGTGTTTAGCATGAGACATTTGTCTTGATCCTGTTAATCGAGAAATTGTTATATGGTTTTCTATGTGTTTCTCTTCTCTTTTGATATGCAACCAATGGTAATTTCCTCTTCTTCTTTTTTATTTTATTTGATTCAAGCATATGATTGTTGTCATTTCTGTTCGATTAGTTCATTCTTATCTTACTGTTGATCTAGCCACATATGTACTTCCATTTTATACATTGCTATATGATCCGATCATTATGAGACTATTCGTGCTTATTTTGTGCAAGATTGGTAGGGTTGGCTTTGATGTTACACTTTGTTCACAAAACGCATAGTTAGTGTTCATGCTGATGCTAATATATTAGTTTGGCTTAACCCCCTTAAAATTTCGTTAGCTCAAGATGTCGTGTATAGATTCTGCTTAAGCCATTTAATAGATGCTTGAGACATTTTGGTTCTCTGAGATCCTACTAGCCATTCCTTGGAGACAACTAGCCATATATCTCCAATGGTATGTGCTTCCCAATATCTTGTTCTGAGACCTTGTTCAACTACTTCCTTTAAAAAAAAATCAGCTCTTTTAAGGGTTTGTTCCTCCTGTTCCTTCTTTTGACCTGAATGTTCAAGTACCTAGCTATATAGTGCATATGGCAGTTTTGACCTCTTGAGTATTGGAAAAATCAACACTTTAATGTGGATTTATAGGGATTTTCGTGATAGTTGATTAGTCTTTACTTTGGCGTGTAGCAAAAAACTATTTATCTTGAGGTTCGCACCATGGCTAAAGTTTCAAAAATAAATTATCTTGAAAAATTTCAAAAAAATTCTCAAAAACCTCAGAAATTTGGAAACGGGCTATTTCGACTGGCTAATCCTATTTTTGATAAATTTCCTTCCTAGTTTTTTCAAAATGATGATTTTGCCCCTTATGGGCAAATTGTCTCAAAAGATTGAGAAAATCTCAAAATTAGGAGACGGGCCATTTCGACTGGCCAATCCTATTTTTGATGAATTTCCTTCATGATCTTTTCGAAATGACGATTTTGCCCCCTTACGGGCAAATTGTCTCGAAAAATTCCGAAAATTCTCAGAAAACGTGGAAAATAAGAGATAACCACATTTAACTGGTTTGACCTGTTTCCAATTCCCAATCTTTGAAAGATGACCATTTTACCCTTCTGGTCAGTTTGATCCAAATCTATTCGAGTCCCCTCAAATGAATTTTCATGAAATTGGTACTGAAAGGGCGTTAGAGTAATATAACGTAACCCAAGTCCCCGAACTCATGATCTCTAGTTCGCAGAAATAAAGTATTTCTCCCGATACTTTATTTAGGTGTCTAATTAGCCTACCATAAAATGATTAGTGGCGACTCCAAATCTTAAAATCAACTAAACAAAAAATCAAAGTTGCGATTCGGTAGGGCTTGGGGAGGGTCCCGTGTTAGGTTAGTTAATCTAATTAACCTGATAATCCGTTCACTCGAAAATTTCTTTCAGGTCGCGACAGCTACCTAATGGAATCATTGCCTGTTGCATATTTAACATGTGCGATACATAACATTTTTATAGTGGATCACGGGATAGTTTTGTTTCATAGTACTAACACCACTGCATAAGGTACTGAGCTAATATCCTGTTGTAGCCTAGTAATTTTATTTACTAGGCTACTTGCTCCTGCCTTTATTTTTAGGGATCTGAGATGGCTTCATTGCAAAGCCCGTTGTTGGCTTGCCTATTCATATGGAATTTTCCTAGTCGGAATTAATGATGTAGAAATTGGCATTGAGTATGTTAGGATTAAAGCTACCGTTTAGATAGACATGGATTATCAGCCCGGTTTCCCCTCAATTTTATCTTGTGGCACTAAAGCTAGGTAGAGGATTCTTCTGGGTCCTTTGTGCAACTTTAATGGACCAGTTAGATGTCACAGTGGACTGACGCCCTAGGGGAGAGCCCGAGTCAGCATAGGGAGAAGTTCTATTAGTCTAGTAAGAATAAAGAGGGATAGGATAATGGTAGTTGGGATAACCTCCCTAATTTTGATTATGTGTAGCCAAAGGCAGTCAGTGAATATTGTAAGATATATATGATGCATATATAAAATTAAGTATGTTGTAAAAAAAAAATATTGAAAGATGCTATGCTTGTTAAATTAGTGCGCTTAACCAATCTTTTTTTGCATTAAGATTAAAGGATGACTGAAAATAATTAAATAAATAATAGGAGGAGTAAATTCATAGAGTTAAAGTGCTTGGGACGTTACATCATTTGCCTTCATGGAATTCCCCAAAAACCATTGTGTTTGATTGCGACTCAAAGTTCTTGAGTTATTTCTAAAAGACACTATGGAAGATGTTTGATATCGAACTTCTATTAGCACCACTTTGTCATCCTCAAATCGTTAGCTAAACGGAGGTAACTAATTGTACCTTTACTGTTTTCTTTTGAGGAATGGTTAGTAAACCTCTAAAAGATTGTGATTTGGAAACTTGCACATGTCGAGTTTGCTTACATCGCTCACTAGTTATACCATTGGTCAATCACCCGTTGAAGTTGTGTATGGAATTAATTCTCTCACACTGATCGATTTGATTTCTATTCTATTGAATTCTCGAGTGAACTTTGACAACAAAGGAAGAGTTTAATCTATGAAAAAGCTTCATGAGAAGATTCGTTCAAAGATTGGAAAAGGCCAATGAGTCTTACAATAAAAAGGCTAACCAGCACAAATAGATGGCTTGTTTGCCAACTAGATGATCGTATGTGGCTTCATTTAAGAAAGGAGATGTTTCCATTTTGCCGAAAGAACAAGCTCATGCCAAGAGCCAATGATTCATTCAAAGTTCTTGAGAGAATTGGCAATAATGCATACAAAATTAAACTTCCTAAAGAGTCTAGCGTTTTTAGCAATTTTTAATGTGGGAGACCTTTCTCGTTATTTGGATACTGAAGATCTTTTAGATTTAAGCTCAAATCTCAAATAACTGGGAGAGAATGATTTGAGAGCCATCCTACTCTAAGGAACCATCAACAAATGCCAACTTGTTTCCCTTAACAAAATCCCAGTGACATCGATGTTCATTTCGGTGAAAATAGATTTCGTCACAAATTACTTCGTTGGGTTATGTTGACACTTGATTGTGGCTAGTTTTGTTTCAAAAATTTTTAGAAAATCCATAAAAATTCATAAAATTGAAAAATCAACTTTGGGAACCTCAGTCTAGTCTAGGGAACCAATTTTGGACAAAAAATGATTTTCCTTATTTTTTGTATTGTTTCTGCATTGTAGAAGGGGGGGATTTCCTATGTTCCAGAATGCCCTGTTTAGTGCTTTCTATTTATTTATATGTTTATTTATTTATTTATTTTTGGGTAACCATATTTTACTTTTATTTTAGTATATTTTAAGCTTTAAGCTTTTGCTTTGGGTTCATCGACCGCCGACCCCAACTGGTTTGGGATAAAGGTGATGTTGATGTTGTGTTGATGTTTGTATTTTTCTGCATTTTATTTTCAAAAATTCATAAAAAAATAAATAAAAAGCGAGAAAATTGCGAAACAACTTTGGGGATCTCAGCCTAGCCTAGGAACCAATTTTGGACAAAAAATGATTTTCCTTATTTTTTGTATTTTTCTGCATTTTATTTTCAAAAATTCATAAAAAAAAAATAAATAAAAAAGCGGGAAAATTGCGAAACAACTTTGGGACCTCAGCCTAGCATAGGGAAACCAATTTTGGACAAAAAATAATTTTCCTTATTTTTTGCATTTTTTATATTTTCAGAAATTAGGAAAATAATAAAAATTAATAAAAAATAGCATTCAAAGTCAGAAAAGTATTGACAAATAGTCAATATTTTTAATTAATTTTTTATTCATTTTGTATGAATAAATTTTGAAAAATAGGTCTGGAACCTAGGGTTTCTTTGTAAATTTCATTTTTGCAGAATATTCAAATAATTCTAGAGAAATTCCATTTTAGCTTTTTAATTTCCATTTTTTGCATTTTTAGAGTCGTGTCATCTTCCTATATTTTTTAAATTAAAATCGAGTCCAAAAGCCCTCAGAATCGCCTAATTTCGCTAAAAAGGACCAAAATGCAATTTCTGATTTTTCACAATTAGTCCCTAAAATCACTAAAAATGAAATTAAAAATTTTCTAGGGACTGAATTGGAAAAAGGGAGACGTCACCCCCTAAATTTTGACCTTCTGAATCCAATGGTGGCAACAATTTTTTGCAGAAAAGGGGCCTAAGACTTTGGATTTTGCAAAATGGGTATTCGGGTCGAAATTGTAAATTGGGTTTTATATAAATCTTTGGGTAATCGACATGAAATGTCATTTTCCTAATGTGTTTGATGCCATGGAATTCAATTTGGGGTTTAATTCGCCTAATTTTGAACTTTGGAGGGTTAATTTTGGAAAATTTGATCAACCGGGTCAGTCGGGTGGGTCGGGTCGGATCCGACCCGATGACCCGGTCAACCCATTCGAAATGAGAAGGACCAAATCTGGTCCTTCTCCTTCGCGCAAATGGAGTTCGAGAAGGGGAAAATCCTAACTAATCCTAACTGAGGATTTGGAGAGGGTTCGGGGAGATCGGAAGTTGAGTTGAGCACAAATTTGAATCAGATTGCGAGAGAAGATCTCGGGGGTTGGGGAACGCCCAAGCCGAGTTTAAAAAGAAGACACAACTAGCGAAAAAGGGGTTTTCTTTTTGGCCGGAGAGCAGAGAGAGGTGTCGCGACCGCCATTTTCGCCGCTCGGAGCTTGGACTGTGCAAGCTTGGTCTCGGCAATTCAGACCCCGCCGGAGCTTCGTTTTGCTTCCAAAGGCTTCCCCAAAGTCCCAAGAAGCGATTTCGACCGACCCCGCAGCTTGGCGACGACGAAAAGGTGAGGTTCGATCTTCGATTTTCTTGCTGCGCTTTAATGGCGAACATGATCCCGAGCCTCATTCTCGAAATTGACGTGTGCGTTTTGCTTCTAAGACACCACTAAACATGCCCATACTCTGTTTTTGTCTTGATTTTGCATATCGAGTCTCGCCCAAAACCTCCACCTCGGCCGAATTTTCGCGTCCGTCGGCAAATTTGGGCGATTGCGAGCTCAATCGGAGCTCGAGGTAAGGTTTCTAAGCTCGTGTAGATGCTTCCTTGTGAATTGATTGAATTGTTATGCTCTAGTTTAGTGGTTCGAGCTCTTGTCACCGAGCTCTGTGTTCGTTTGATTAAGCTAGATCGGGCCGGTAAAAATGGCTAGGGCGAAGATATGTTGTTCTGGGAGTGATTTCGAGTCGATCGGCGGTGGTCCGAGGTTAATTGGTGATGATTCCACCGTTGGATCATGCTGGCGGCCTCTCGGCCGTCCGTCGGGCTTTGGCGCAAGGAAGAAGACGAAGCTGACGTGGCTTCGCCACGTTAGCTCGTTGACCAGTCAGAGTCGACGTGGCTCCGACGTAACGCACACGTCAGATGCCACGTCATCTCGTTTTGTTATAACCAAATAGGTTAATAACAGACTCAGATCGGACGATGAGGTTATTGCCACCTGTCACAATCTGGGAATTTTCAGATTTATAATAGGTTTTTATATTAGATTTTCAAAATAAAAATAAAAGATTAGATTGGACGGTCCAGATTGATTCTAGATCAAATCTGGACCGTCGGATTTGGCGCCGAGATTGAACGGCTGAGATCAAAGTCTCCCGTTCGATCTCGACCGTTGATATTAGTAATAGGGTTTAACGGCCGAGATCGAGTCCCCCTTAGATCGTGGCCGTCGATCTTAGTATGCGGATCCAAGGGCCGTGGGCTAGCCACGTGGCCCATTCTAGGCCGCCGGATTAGCTGGTATTAATAAATAGAAATAAATCTAGAAAAATACAAAAAAAATTAGAAAAATTCAAAATAAACACAAAAACTACCTAATACGGCGTCGTGTCTGCCCCGGGTTCGGGTCCGCGTGGGTCTGGGCCAGGTCTTTGGTTCTGTGGGTCGGGCCGACCCGGCCCCGTCCGGATAATAATAAAAAAATTCAAATAAATCAAATAAAAATTCAGAAAAAGCTAGAAAAATTCAAGAAAGAGGGAAAAATCTTTAGAAAATTCATAAAAAATAGTAGAAAATTCCAGAAAAATCCCAAAAAAATAGGGGAATCTTAGAAACAGGAAGTTGTTCTCGTAAAAAAATAAAAATAATAATGACTAAAAAATTCAAAACAAATTAGAAAACTCAATAAAAATTAGAAAAGTCTTAGAAAACTCATAAAAAATATCAGAAAATTTCAGAAAAAATCCCAAAAATAGGGAAAGCTTTAAAAAATAGAAATAGGTCCAAAAAATCTAAATGACCATCTTACCCTTCTGGGCATCTGGTCCCAAAACCCCTTCCATATCATCTCTGAAATTTAGAATTTTAGGTCTTAAGCCATTAGGGCTTTACTAGAGTCCCTACATGTATCTCGGCTTTAGTTGGGATTGATTGATTTGGTTGAATTTTGTCTGGTTTTCTCTGATTGTGATTGATAAGATAGCATTTTCTCGCCTGTACTCCATACCCTTTTAGATTGTTAGAGCCTTTCCTCACCCGATAAGCGCCTGCATGAATTCATAGGTTAGAAATCATTCAACTTAGGTACCGAAATGGCGTCAATGGCAACATTGGCGTAACTAAGTCCTCGAATCCAAATCTCTGGTTTTCGTAGGATCGAGCGGTTTCTCCCAATCGTTCAATAGGGTCTCCAGTCATACCCTCCAATAAATAACTGGTGGCGACTCCGATGGCATGCACACTATTCGCATGTCACCCGACCGTACTAAGGTCGACCCCGATTTAATTTTTCCTGACGCGATTTGGTATGGGCCAGGGAGGGCCCGAGCTAAGCCCAGATATCCAATGGGCCTAGCAATCCATTAACTCCCTCGGGATCCGGAAATCTCGGGAGGGTCGCGACAGTTCAAAATTGCTAAAATGCTTCATTATTAAATCTAATGTAGAAAAAAAATTGTTTCTTATAATTTTTTAAAATTATTGGTAAAATACCTTAGACAATGTTTTTTGGGTAAGGTAAGAATATATTAGCTAATCACAACACAAGTACAAAAAAAGTCAGACATAAATCTCGTACCCATGGTTACACAAGTAATGTCCCCGAGGGTGCAAGGGTGTATGGCAAAGCAAAGATACAGACCGACAGAGAACAGGGCCGAACATGGCCACTACCAAACCCAACAACAGCCCAAACACGGAGGGCCAAAACAACAGGGCTAAAGGCTAAAAACACCAAAAAAACAACAAAACCAGCAGCAAACAGCAGCACCAGACACGCCTATCGAGCCCACGAATCAGCGGCAAACAGGCCGTCTGCTGTGGTATTCAAGCCAGCAGCAACTAGTAATCGCCAGTAAGCTAGAAACCATACTGCGGCAGGATCAACCAGCAGCTCAAAACAACAAAGGTAGCAGAAACAAAGGAAGGGCAAGAGGGGTCTCAGACCCCTATACCTTGGACAATGTTAATATATTTTTTTTTGAAAAAATTCTATTTTTAAATATTTTTTATTTTTTCTTCTACATCTAGCAAGGGTCATCGAGAGATTAACAAATGGTGATTGGTGGTAGCAACCGGCGACCCTTGCTGAATTTCATTAAAAAAAAGAATAAAATAAAATAAAATAATTACAAAAAAATTAAAATAATTAAAAAAAATGACTTGTTTATGACTAACTTAAATTTATTAGATAACTAACCTATTTATGACCCACTTAGGTTTGTTTTTAAAATTTAAGATAACTCATTTACGATCTATATATTAAATATGAATTAAAATATGAGTTCTAGACTTTGCCACCTCTACCATTCTATATGGGCTTTGGTATAACGTGTTGTGCCTTTAGTGCACGAAATGGGCTAGTCGCTTTGTTCATCCGTCCTATTATGCTGGCTTGTGGGCTGGACGCGCAGAGTGATGCGCCTGTGGCCAGAACAGTAAGTTGAAGGGCCTTATTTGCTCGATGACCAATATTATGGACTCAAATTTCATGCGTTATTTGATTAATTAATTATTTATTTAAACTTAAAAGGGCCAAATTGTTGGGCAAACGGGCTTGAGCTAGTTTTACGAATTGGGTTGCATGCACTGCTCGACCGGGCTCTCTAGTTTCTTTTCTTTTCTGTTATTATTTAATACCTTTTTTTTTTTGCTATCTTTTCACATTTTCATAAGAACGGCCGGTTGGATTGTCGACAAAAGTTCAGATGTCAACAAGGTACGACCTCTCAGTTTTCATATTTATCCAATTGATATAATAAGACTCAAAATACTATAAATTTATCTTAGGAGATATCGCTAAAGTAAAAATCAATCATATCAAAGACAGAAATGATTCTCATTAGATTGTCTTTTTAAAATGTTGAATCAAAAAGTTCTGCCTTGATAGATTGGGTTCAAGCGCCGTTTACTGCATAGACGTCATTACTATAGTTTATTCTGGGAACTGACAACTATCATGATCATACCGCCGCATGGAAGGACTTTCTTTATTTTTGAAATTGAGTTCTTTTGCTCCTGCAAATATTTCTCAAGACAAGCTCCGCTGTGGTTAAGGATATGGAGACTTCAAAACTTCAAGTACATGTCCTGCTGCAGAGTTGTTCACATACTACACTGAACTTAGTTTAGCAAGGACGGTTACATGAAATTCTGAACTAGATCCAGTCCAAGTCTCTACCAAAGTTAAGGCTAAAAGAGCCTTTCATTCAAATGATGGGATGAATTTGATGTTAATAGATCCGATTATTAGAGGTGGTAATATGGATCCAAAAACCATTTTATTAACTCAATTTTAGTGGGCCTAAGTTGAATATGGGTCACTTAAAATTTCAAAAATTGTTGAAATGTCTCCACCCGCCGGGAGTCATCAGTGACCCTTGCTTGACATAGAAGGGAAAAAAAAGAAAGAAAAAAAATAAAAAATGGAAAAAAATAATAAATTTTTAGAAAATTATAAAAATTGTCCACGGTATCTTAGTAATGTATATTTTTTAAAAAAAATAATAAGGAACAAGTTTTTATCAATTAGATTTAATATTGAAGTGCTGTAGCATTATGAGTTAGATTGGTTATGGATTGTTAGATTTGTATTGCATAAAATGAGTCAAAACAGGTTAAATGGGTAAATATAGATAAGACCAAATCCGACCTGCTCCACCCATTTGACAAGTCTACCGAATCTCAAGCAACGCAAGCATGTTTAGTCAAAATCAGTAACTTGCAAGAAGTTAAACAGTTCAACAGCAATTCTCAGAACAGAGGAGTGAAATTCAGGCACCGTTAGAAGGAGTACAAAGACTTTAGAATCGTGCATCAAAGCCCTTTAGCAAGCCCACCAACCCTAGTCTCAGAAGGGCTCAGAAGAAACTGAAGAAATTAGAGCAACAGTTTCCAGTGGTGATGACTGTTATGGCAGCGAAGTACGACAACCAAAAACAGTTTCTCTAAATCTTATTCAAGCAGTTGATGGATGAAAAAAAAAAATCATTGGGACAATCATTCAAAAAGGCAACTTTATCGTACCATTATTGCAAAACGACAGCTTTTGCGGTATGACATAGCATCATTTGGATTCCTCAATTATGATATCTTTTTTAATCAGCTTCTTTCTGTCAGGAAATCAGTTTCTATTTTCTCATGTAACTCCAAAAATTTAGAGAACCTTTGTACTCTTTATCTTTATCATTCAATATGTGAGTCTTCTTTATCTCCTTTGTAATCTCCATCCATAATGCTTCCTTCTTCCACTACTTTCTTCATACATCAGCAGCCAGGATAAATATATAAGATCGTCTTATTCCTCGACAGTGGATCTCCATTGAATTTAACACAAAAAGATCCGTCGAGACGCAATCCATCACCCAATTAATCCATCTAGGACAGAAACTCATTTTATGCATATTGTCCTCCAAAAAATCCCATTTCATATGGTCATGGGTAGGAGTGTGCAACCAAATCGGGTTTATCCGGTACCCGGATCGGACTACCCGAAAAACAGGGTCGGGAATCGGTTTACATTCAAACTGGTCCAGGAAGCGATTCTAATTTTTGAGAATCGGTTAGAACCGGTCCGGGAACTGGGTCTAGGTAAAAACCCACCCGAACCGATTTATAGAACTAGTTTTACATGCTACTTTTTTTTAAAAAAAAATTCTAAGTGAAGTGACTAAACTTTCATCACAGCCTTACCTTACGCACTCACAGTACACTTACCTCTAGGGGTGTCGCCCAGTCTTTACTGCAGCCTAAGTGAAGTAAATATATTTTCTGCACCGTTGACTTTGTTTTCTTTTAAGGATGACTAAAAATAGGGAAATTGGATAGATTATGGAACGTTGGCTTTGTTTTCTTTTAAGGATGACTAAAAAATAGGGAAACCGGATAGACCCTGGAATTGGACCGAAAAATAGGGTCGGTTCCAAAACAGGTTCTAAGAAAAACAGATTAGGGTCTCGGTTCCAAAAATTGGGAACCGGTTATAATAGGGTCGAGTTTAGGGTCTAGGTCTGGACCCGGTCCACCCGGCCCATGCATACCCTTACTCATGGGTTTTTTCATGTCAAGCTTGAGAATTACTTGAATTTTTTTTTCTCTTGTGGATTTTTGTATGATGAATCACTTCTTGAACAATCAAGATATTATCTTGGATTTGCGGTCCACTCATGAAAGCACTTTGCTCCCTCCAAAACAATTTTGGCAACCATGGTTTGAGTCCGCTGACCAAAATTTTTTAAATGATTTTATGAGCAAAGTTACCCAATTGATGGGCCAAAAGTGTTCCAGTTGGTCAGGATTAGGAATTATTGGAATCAGGGAAATGTGAGTTCTAGTTTAACTCCAAATTTAGCTGCCCCGAGATGAAGAATTCTGGACTTCTCTGAATATATCACTTTAAATATCTTTTTGATAGAATTATCCATTCAAATCATCAAGCCCCGGTGCTTTGGTACCTCCCAATGGATCAACAACTTTAGTAACTTCTTCTAATGATACTTCTGCTGTTAGGCACCTGTTTATTTAATCCCTGACTTGGGCTGGATACTCCTCCAAATGGGTTGAAAGCATGGATTCCCGGTAGAGCAATGGAAATAACTAAAATAGTTCCCATCGATTTGCTTCAACTGGTTAGGGTTTCTAATCGTCTCTTCATCACTGCCCTTCAACATTGAGATTTTATTGCTCTGCCTTCTCTGGACAATAGTAGCAAGAAAGCATTTGGTTTTTTTTTTTCCCTCTCCGATTCGCCGGTTAATTCTGGAATGCATCCCCTAATACATCTTCATCTGTCTCTGTAATCTTTCTATCTCATCATTGAGGAACTGCTCCCTCTCTCTCTATCATAATGTTGACTTGCGCCGGCATGATGCTCTGAAGTTCCTCCTTCAACACTTTAATGCATGAGATAATTGATCTTACTCCATTCATAGTGCTCTGGACACCCTGCCCAACTTGTTCAACAAGCTGCACTCTCCATCTCAGAGGGTTGCCAAGTAATCCTTCACAACCTTTCCGTACTCATCATTTTCAAGCCAAAACGCTTCAAACTTCTAAAGTCTCTCTTATTTTAAATGGTTCCGGTGGAGGGTGAAAGAATTGTGCTGGGTCCCATGGTTCGAGTAATAGGAGGCGATGCCTAATTTGATGAACTTGTCCTTATCTGTTTCAGCTTCAAAAAGTAAGGTGAATCACCCAGGTTCAGGATGTATACGAATAATTTGCCTAGTTTTGCAGGCCTTCCTCATCGTCTTTTGGAACGCCTAAATATTCTATCAGTTTTTTCATATTCCCTAAACTCCTACAAAGGGCCGCCAGAAGCAACTCAGGATCATTAAGGTCGTCCATATTTCAGCAGTTATGTTTGCCTCTATTCGCAGCAACATAATCAAAATTACTTCGGGTTCTAGTCACACCCAGAGAAACCCCATCAGATAAAATCTAGACAGGGCAACTGAAAACCAGACAGAACAGACATAACCAGACCTCCCAGAGAAGAAGTCCCAGGCAGAGCAACCGAGCACCCGTCCTCCGGAAACGTGACTCACAGCATCACCCAATATCTACAAGGGATCATGCCCTTCCTAGAAAGCTAGAAAAGAGCCGGGCAAAACTCGAAACACACTAGACAACTTCCCTTTGAAGAAGGGAAAGTTACCAAATAAGTCTTAAATCTATTACATTATCTCAATTTCAGTTCTAAACTTTTTTTTGTTAAGTTCTAACTTTTTGCATTTATGCTAATTCAGTCCATTTAATCAACTGATGTTGACGTGGATAATTTTTAATATAATTTTACTATTTCTCAAAAAAAATTTAAGTATTTTATTTCGTTTTTTGTTAGGTGAGGGCCAGAGACCTCCTTGGCCACTGGGTGAGTCTGCAAGCCTCATCGGCCACTGGCTAGGACTTGTGGCCTTCGTGGCCATTGGGCGAGGGCTTGTAGGCCCTCTTAGTGGCCATTGGAGGTCACCGACAACCTTACAAAAAAATAAGAACGAAAAAATAATTAATAAATTCAAAAGATATCAAAATATAGAAAGTCCACTCCTTACCAATATATATATATATATAGAAAGTAATCGTTGGCAGTCAAATGGACTGCAATGATACAAATACAAAATACTTAGGATTCACTGACCTAAAAAAGTTTAAAATTAAATTGGCATAATTGCAATAGAGTTAGAATTTTTTTTCCCCTAAATTTCCCTTGCATTTCATTAATTCACTGCTTCGAAAAAAATGGATTTCGTTTCATATTTCGCATGCTACATTTGATGTTCAACAGAAGATTCCATCCCCATCGTTATGAGATGCATTTCCAATGGGCATAGAGCATCCTTGAGGATTCGGTGAAGCAGGCAGAGGGATTGAATGGGGAAAATGAGGCTACGGGGTTTGGTGAATCTACCTACCAGGGGGGGGGGACAACTGTTTATCAATATTAAGATGATGATAGGGGCAGTGAATGGGTGGGGGAGGGTTTAGGGTATGGGGATGCTATCTCCTATAGAGTAGAGGAGCTCCAAAAGAGAGGTCATTCTAGCAAGAATAAACTTTCCAAGGAGTTGATATGCAATATTTTGATGACACTCCATGCTTATTGACTTTTGTGGATATATTTGAACACTCTCTCAAAGTAAATTTGCTCTTGAAAATTTGTATTTGTACAGTTAGGTGATTTTAAGTAGGACAAAATGTCTTTCATATTAAAAATCATTGTACACTAATAATCAGCCCAAACTATTCTAACTAAAGAGTGATTCACTTGAGTGAAAAATTGTTAAAAAAAAAGTCCTCAATTTTTTGCATTTTTTGCCAATTCAATCTTAAATCCAATTTCTAGGTTGAAGCGGTTCTAAATTAGGTAGTTCGAAAGCTTTTTTTTAGGGAAAAAAATGCTTTTATATTCATCAAGAACGTAACCATAATTTTTAATTTGAAAAAATAACAACATAATGAAACAATACAACTTTTGTATTTTAGGCTTCATTTGTTTCGCTAAAAATGTGATATTTTCGAAAGTATTTTTTTGAAAAGTTACTTTTTAAGAAAATGACAATATTTTTCTGTATTTGGCTAAATTATGAAAAAGACCTAGAAAATATTTTTTCGTCGTTTGGTATGAAAAAATCGGATTTGTTTTCCTTCATAAATCCTTTAATAAATTTTTTCTTGTCATTTCTTTTTTTTTTTAATTTGACTTTCTTTAATTTAGTTATTTATCTTCTTTTTTCTATTTTTTTTCCTTCTTGTTTCAAGTCATTGACCGACTGTAGGCGAGCTTGAGGCTTGGCCGTCCTAACGATCTCAAGCTTGCCAAATCTAGGGCTCTAAAGTTGAGAAGAGCTGAAGGTTGTCTCTCTCAAGAACTAGATTTGAAGCACTGAGGGATGCTTTGCAAGCTACTCATGTTCCATCTTCGCTCAACCGACATAGATACTCTTTCCTTCGACTCTCTTGCTTCTTGTTCAATGGTACCTGGCCTTTCAAGCTAGGTTCCTTGTTCCTGTTGATTGAATTAACGCAGAACTCTGTTGTTGTCCGCGCATCATGTGAGGAGAGGAGGAGGAGGAAGAGGGGGGGGGGGGGGGTGGGGGGGGGGGAGGGTGCTCCATATCAAGAAATTGGTTTTGGCGAATCATGTCTTGGGCGAGCTCAAGTTAGCTTGGATTAGTGAGTTCGAGATTGCCGGGCACTGCGCGGGCCGTCCGGCAGCCTCGAGCTGTGTGGCTCGACGTCATGGCCGATTGTTGAGCACCGCCCTGGCGGAAAAATTTTAAAAATTAAAATATAAACATTTTTGAAATGAAAGCAAACTGAAAAGTAATTACAAAGAAAGGAAGTGTGAAATAGAGAATGAAAGGAAGTTGAGAAAAAATGTTTTTCCTCCTTCAAAAAGATGAAAATATTTCTCCGCTTTGAAGGGATTTTTTTATCATTGGATAATGTTATAGACAGCTTATTTTTCGTGAACCAAATGTTGAATAATGCGAAGAATATTTTTTAGAAATGTTATTTTTTGTGAAATAAACGGACTTGCATAAATAAACAAAAAGGTAAGCAATCTATT
>JAGVVM010009627.1:0-14826 GCA_019149425.1 Psidium friedrichsthalianum
TTAAAAAATCAAGTCAATGCTCTATGCGTTGACTGATCGATGCTCAAACATATTGGTCACCAAACACAACGCTTGGCGGACAAGATGACCAAGATTCTCCCTCTATAGTGCTGAGTAGCTCGGCTAGAAAGATATCCCAATCAAATCAGTATGCATACCTAGAAGCCCCTAAAGGAATTCAGTGTCGTATTGAGAATCGAACAATTTTGTTCTCCTAATACTAGAAATAATTGCAAGACATATACATTTAATAAACCGAAACAGAACCTTTTTGCACGCGTTCCATTCGCTAGAAATAAAACCTTTCTCCAAACATTTCGCATCATCAGAAATCCTTTCAGAAAACCAATTTGCGAGGCATTACATCTATATTCTCATCATAATACTTGACAAAACATGTTTTACTAAAACATTTGTAAATACCAATGAGTAGTAAATGCTCAGATCATTTTTATATGCAACCAAATAATGCCATCAAATTCATACCACTTTCAATAAGAGTTTTACAACTTCAAGAAGAGTAATACCACTCACCTATGAATGCCCACAACCAACGACATGCAATGACATGCAATTACATGAGTCCTGATCTTGTAATCTAACAATTAAATGAGCATCGACATCAAAACCATGTAAAATACACCAACAAATAAGAATCAGCTAAATTGTGCTTAAACGCTAACAAAACAACTCCTACACGTTAACCAGATCGCACACTCAAAGCGATTATTCGAACAGTTCGCAAAGCGAAACTCGCATGCGATACCCTAAAATTCTCGCTCCGACCAAACCATTGTTTTAAAACGACTCTCGTCAAAACCTACATCTTCAACGCCTTAATCTACCATTTTTATGAAATCGCACAAGTCAAGAACTGAAAAATCGAATTTCGTGGCTCGAATTTCGCTGAACTTCGAATTTTAGCAAGATTAAAAGTTATTCACAAACAGTCAGAAAAACATCACGAAGTATAAAAGAGCAAGGTATGAGAAGCAGAAACATAACAAAAGATAGGACAGGCACAACCTCCATATGATTTACATCTGACCAGGAGGTGTTGCCACTCTTACCCAACGACGACATCTCCGGATATTATCGTACTCCTTTGCGTTTTTTTTTTTTTTTGCGCTCTTCCTGGCCAGAGAAAGAGAAGATGGTGTCCAGATAATAAAGCGGATAACATAAGCTGTGGTCCTTCCCTTCTCTGCGTCAGCACATGCTCTTCTGGGGCCACACCCGACATCAATGCCCAAATCAACAAAGATCGGCGGGTTTTCGAAATCCGGACGCACCGCCAAGATTTGTGGACCACCCTCCCCGCCCAATCCGTTCATTGTGAATTTTGACTTACTACCGAAATGCCACGCTCGATAATGCTCGAGTTGAATCGACGTTCGTCCGTAAGAGAATATCCAGTTACAATAGAGTTCTCTCAAGGTCTCTTCTTGTAATCTCATAGGAGTCGCCACAGCACCAAACAACGTTCGATGCTCGTCTGTGAGCTAGAATATAATTAACGGAAGCACCATCAAGAGCAGTTTCCTATATCTCGTGCAGAACTGGCTAAAATGGGTCTTTAGGAAAACTGGAGAAAACAATCTTGACGCTCACCAGATCAAAGAGATTTGGAGCCCTGATTTCGTCGGTAAGTCGGAACTAACGGGACAGGGAATTTCATTACTTTAGAACTTGGAGACTTTCAAAACTCGGAGCACCATACGATATGCTTAATTTTCAAAGCTTCAGAGCAAGCAGATTCCCTTGCAGTAAATTCACAGATAACGTTTGTCGAGCGAAAAGAATCCTAATGGACTTTCCTTTGTGCACGAAGGACGAAATGCTCCAAAAAAAGTTCATAAACATTGTTACAAACGAAGAACCAAAAACAATTTCCACTTCATGGCTCATCCACCCAGCCAAACAAACTTTCAAGAACCTTGCGCCCATGGTGTTCTCTATTCGAGCAAAACTCATTACAGCTCTTCGGTCTGAAAATGGAAACCTTTCAACTGCTTCAAAAATTTTTCTACTTGGATTGCAGAACGAGATAGACCATATTATTGCCGCCCCATCTTTCGACAATATACAGGACAAAAAAGAATGCTGATGCCTTCCATCTGGTTCTTCAAGTTCCTGGATCTCAACAAAGACAAGCTGCAAGGCGGCAACACAAGCTCCAAACAGAAGAATGACATTGCTCATCACTCTGAAGTCTGATCTTAAAGATGAAATTCTTTTTTCATACGACACATCAACAGCAAGATGGCGTCAAACCTGAATTACAAGCAGCAAGTACATTTCTTGAATCACAAGAAATAATCAGGAGTCTTGCGCGTTGTGTCCGGTTCAATTTGTCGTGGTGCTGGGTCAAACTGAAGGAAGTTCTGATCCATATTCTCTCCAATCTCAAGAATTGCAGCCATGTTTCCACACCGATAACAATAATTGGGAGCACTAAATACAGTGACCACATTTTTTTCCTAGCAAGATGTGAATGGGCATAAAGAATGTGTTAGACATGAAATGGCAATATATGCTACTGGAAGAAAGAGGAACTCCCTGTTCTAGTGGACAGACCTGACACCAATTGTATCCTTCCATGACAAGCTGATGGGCTCTAGATATCAGACTGAGACCATTGGTGTGATTAAAATTAACAGCAATGTCCTGACCAAAGGTATAACCGGCACCACGTGGAGATATTCCCCAGCCACAGCGGTCATCTGGATCAGACCACAAGAGGTCACACATTGGTCCTTCATGAGGAACCTGCACGATGAACAATGAAATCAGGGCAGGCAGTTCATCCAATGGGAACTTAAAATGCAATGGTCAGACTCAGATATGCTAATTTTGGGGAAAATGGTTTACGTGTCAACCAAATGGCATCAGAAAGGAAAGAAATGGAAGGAAAAAGTCCATTTGACGTGTATACAACATGGCGAAATGACCTAGCATGAGATGACTAAGCAAATGTTTTGGTACATCACATATTGTATAACTAGAAATTGCATATGCACCTTCTGAATATAGAAGAACTGAATTGTTTAGGTTATGTCGCATGATGTCGAATGGCATGTCACCACACAGACTGACAGACATTTCCAAATCATGATAATCACCAGTAAGTGCATTTATTTTATCCGGATAAAAAACCGATATTCTAACCAGGGCACATCTCAATTTATTGCAATTTTTGCCACTTTGCAAATGGTAGGCTAACATATTAGTTGTAGACATTGCTTGATTCCCTCTCCTGAGGCAAGTACATTAACTTTCAGAAACACTGAATTCATACTTTCAACTATATATCCACAACTTCTTTTGGATAGCATGTCACACAAATAAATGTACATATAAATGTTAAGCAAAGATCCATACCTCTTGTATACGGTCCAAGGCTCGAATATTGTCGAGTGTATCCAAAGATGGTGATAGACCTCCATGCAAACAAAAGATCTAGAACATGAAATTGCTATGGTGAGTTTATAACATGTAGGTAGGTTGTGCAGTGAAGTGGAACATGTCACTACAAACCTGACTCTCAATAAGAGCAGTAAGTGGAAGATAATCGAACAAATCGGTGAAATATTTCCAGACATTGGCATTTCCATACTTTCTCAAACATTCGTCATAGAATCCATACCTGAAATTTATGAAATACTTATGTCAAGGGTAAAGTAGACCTTAAAAGCATAACCATACTATGTATGTTCATGAATATCACGAGTGCCTCTACTATGTCCATGCCAATCCATGTTGCTTAATTTTTTCCGTAGAGAGAGAGCGAGAGAGTTTCCTCTCAGAAAAGCTTATTTCTATACTAGCATTTCAGCATTTTCATTTCTGAAACAAAGTTTTCATTGAACCCGTTTGTAAATAGTCCGAGCTCCAAAGCGCTATCACCCATCTAAAGCTAAATCACTCAATGACCTGGAACATATTGCTTCTACTTCCAGTTGAATAGTCATTAGTTACTCTGGTGGACAACAAACAGTACAACAATAGAGATAGAATGAGAGAGTTTTAGAGTTCAACTAGTACTCTGTTATTTGCATGAGGATCAGATTATTTTATCGCAAAGAATACTAGCACATATCTTAGATAGTAATGGATAAACGAAAAGGGGAAGATACAAGAGCAGAGAGTGACCGAAACTTCTGAAGCAAAGAGTCTCGCAAATGAAACTAGAGACAATGTAAATCAGCACTTAAGAGGATATTAAGAATCAATGAAAACCAGTGACCTTGTTATGTATAACACGAGAAACATCTTACTACCATCTAGCACATCCATGTAATGGGTCGTATATAAAGGACAAGCATTATTGTGCAAAATTTACATTGCTTTCGCATGATGTATGGTCTTTTGAGAACTAAGAAAGTGCCTTACACTTGTGTTATTTGCCGACTTTCATGATTTCCCCTTAGGATGGTGATTCTATCTCTATAGCGAACTTTCAAAGCCACTAAAAGCGAAACAGTCTCCACTGAGTAGTAACCCCGATCTGCATTTATCAAACCACAAATACAGTTAGGTACTTCCTGTACAATCATCTACCACCATAAGTGGCATCAATTAATGGTGTCACGAAGGGAAATGCTATTAAATATGGATAAAGCTGGATACCAAGGATACCATCCAATATAGGATACTCCCAGAGTTGTAGTAATGACAATACGATCAAACCATGAAAAATGCTAACATCTGAACGAGGCCTATGAAAAGTTACTATGCCAATAATATTCCTCAACAGCAAGTGAAGGCACTTCTTTGGTTAACCTTATCACTTCACTAGAAGCATCTACCCATGCAGCATATATTGCAAGAACAATTCTCCTTCTCACTGCATTAAAATAAATTTAAGCTGCAACCTTGATCAACTATGGATTCCACACAGGTGAATCATAGCTATAATTAGTAACTACAATGGTTTTAAGGTACCGAATTGAGATCTCTGGTGGCTAATTTCCAATACGCACATGACCAAAGACAAGTTCATAACGCAGCCAGAACACCTACATCACCCAACCTCAATCCACTGCTTCCAAAAAATGCCAGTAAAATAAATTCACCAACAAAGGGAAAGCATTGTGCATGTGTAATAAACCCATAAGGTATGCATATAAAGAGAAAAAAAATGACTTACACTGACCCAAATTATGCTTAAGCAATTTCAGAAACAATCAGTCAATTTTTTTAGGCAAAGAACCACAAGTTACAATTTCTGATCCACGATGATTGATCTTTCAAATCCTTCATGGTGGTTCATGCTCATTGAATATTACTAGCAGTACATACACTGTCGTGACAATGCAGGGTACTCCAAAGTACTGGAGTATTATTAGGGATGAATACAATGAAGGTGTCCATGCTACCAATTCCCGTACTCCCACCTAAAGTAAACTTCCTACCTGCGCATCATTACTCTAAATACCGACAGACATTCCTCATTATGGTGGTTTAACAATAGATTTAAAGATCACAGAATAGAAACCAATGAGCACTGAGCAGGATCAAGGTTGTCAAACTTCATATGCAAACAACACCATGCCTGCACAAACATGCTACAGCGGGCCTCCAACTGGCGCTATGTAAATGAATCCAGAAATTTTGAAAAAGAAAAGAAAACCCAATAAACATTTTTGTTTCTTTCCGTCTCTAAAATGTAACACCACCATTGTCGTTGATCAGGATCCCCACACAAGCAAAAGAAAAATCGAAGCAGACAATCCATCATGGCAGAGAGCAATCTTCAGATCACACGTCATCACACACAACATAGTTTAACAATCATAGACTTACAATTCCCCATCCTGAAAACCACATAGCTCAAAACAAACCTATGGAAATAAACATTAGCTCAACAACGGAAAAGCAAGGCGGAAAAAAAGAGCTCACCAACATAATCTCCCATAAACAGATAATTGGTATCAGGCGCGTTGCCGCCTATCCTAAAAAGCTCGATAAGATCATAAAACTGGCCGTGAATGTCGCCGCAAACCGTGACCGGGCACTTCACCGGCTGCACGTTCCACTCCTCCACGAGTATCGCCCTCGCATGATCGCAAAGCGTCTTCACCTCCGCCTCCGTCAGCGGCTTGCACTCCATCAGCTGCTCGATCTGACGGTCCAGATCCGCGTGCGACGGCATCGTTCAGGAGCCCCCTCGTCCTCGGCCTCCCGCAGATCGCAAATGGCAGGGGACAACGCGCGACCGGGCGCGGATCGGT
The DNA here is from genome assembly GCA_019149425.1 of Psidium friedrichsthalianum. Classification (NCBI taxonomy): domain Eukaryota; kingdom Viridiplantae; phylum Streptophyta; class Magnoliopsida; order Myrtales; family Myrtaceae; genus Psidium; species Psidium friedrichsthalianum. The sequence goes on from JAGVVM010009627.1 coordinate 6,234, forward strand.
TACGATCGACGGGTTCCCTCACTCGGCTCCTATCGAAGGGGACGGCTCGCCGAGTGCCGGGATTTGGATTCCAAATCGGAGGGAGACGAGAAGAGAATCTCCGAGCGCTCGAGTGGGTTGCGATCTTGCAATCATCACTCAACTCGCGTATTTGTCTTCACTCTTCTCCTTCTTCCTCCTCCTCCTCCACAGTTGGATACCGCAATGTTTCGAGCGATGAAGTTGCATGAGAGAGAGAGAAGAGAGAGAGAGAGAGAGGAGAGACGAGAGGGAGAGTGAAATGAAATTCAAATGCAAATGCAAATGAATGAATAGGAAAATCAATTTATTTATTTTTTTTTGTCTCCGGTGGCTCCGCCGAGTCAAACAAGAAGACGGTGGCGACACGTGTGGAGACAGCGAAGACGCTTCAAACGGTCCTCGCGTGGAGGTGGGTGCACCGAATCCTTCCTCTCTGACCTCGTCGCCCGGGCAGATTGGTTTACGACGTTTGTCCCTATTTACTAAGATTTAGCCAATCAATGCATCCACCGGTGTCGTTTTTTTTTTTTTTTCCCTCGGTCGAGGAGGACTCTCAATGTCACCATCGAATCATTAAGTAGACTTCCTCGGTGGCAAATTAAGATGTCGTCTAAATTCTTCTTAAATTGTTCCTCATTTTTGACTTGGATAGAATTTTCAATAGTCTAATTTTTCTAAAATTTTCTCAGATTGCTTAGATGGCAATCTTTTGTTGTTCTTATACATGTGTAAATGGGATTATACAATTATAGTATAGAAATCATCGGCTTACATATACGTATACGAAATTCGTAATATTTGTGAAGGCAAAAGAGCGAGAAGAAAATAGAAAAAATATCTTTTTTTTGGTTAATTTAGAAACACGATAGCCTACTTTACTTAAAAATCACCAACCTTAAGTTAAGTTTTAATTGTGGATCGAACTCTTTTTTTTTTTTAATCCCACAAAAAGTTACTCACTCTTACACACATCTGTTAACTTTTTGCCTGATAATGCCACCTCCCAACGCTCCATCCATCACCACCTCGCCACATTCCACCACCACCACCTTCCGAACCCCATTGGCCAGAACTCACATTTAGGGGGTGCAGCCTCAAATCTGAAGCCACGGCCTCCACCCTCGATTAAGGCGGCCAACCTCAAATATGAGTCAAGCAACTTAAATCTAAGGTTCTGCAACTCAAATTTGAGGTCGTGCAATCTAGGTTTGAGCTCGAGCACCATCATTAATGGAGGTTGAAGGGTGGTCATGACCTCCATCGGAGGTTCGCCGGAGAGACCCACGACGATGGGGATTGCGTAGGAACCCACTCACCATCGGTAACCCAGACCATGCTAGAGGCTTCATCTCTCTCCGAGACTTGTTGCCTTAATCCAGATTACAAGATTCCAAGAATGTCTGACCCAGTAGAACCAGTAGCCACACAAGCGAAGAAGGAAGGACATGAAAATTGTAAGGATCAAATGACACATGGATGGAGAGAGATGTACACGTGGAATTGAACGTCAGATATTTAACGGAAAAAGTGAAAGGAAAATTGATGAAGGATAAATTGACGTACGAAATGAAAGTTCGTGATTTTTTATGAGAAAAAATCGATCAGAATTGGGACTCTACGTAATATTTATGATTTGTAGGGAATTATGTCGAGATACGATTAAAATGAAAAGTTTTTCTAAAAAGTAGGTAGAAGTGTGATTATGAAAATAGGTAAAAAAAATACGAAATGATTGATTTCACTTTATTAATTAATGCATTGAGAGTTCGGGGATTACATTAAGTATTTAGGAATACTTCAAGAACTACTACATTAAACGATACACAAGTTCAACGATAAAATTACGTATTAAGCCTAAGTTTAAGAATTATTAATGTAAATTTTTGTTAGAAATAGTATCCCGGATTCGAGCCCTTTGCCTTATCAAACATGCCACCCAGTTTGCATAGTGATTATCAGCGGGAACCCGACGCTGAGGAATCGATTGGCTCCAACCTGACAAATCACACTTTTTTTAGACGGCATCGCTGGGGAAGCGAGAAGTATTTCGAAAACACAAAGCTTCCCCAGCGATGCCGTCTAAAAAAAGTGGTGATTTGTCAGGTTGGAGCCAATCGATTCCTCAGCGTCGGGTTTCCCGCTGATAATCACTATGCAAACTGGGTGGCATGTTTGATAAGGCAAAGGGCTCGAAATCCGGGATACTATTTCTAACAAAAATTTACATTAATAATTCTTAAACTTAGGCTTAATACGTAATTTTATCGTTGAACTTGTGTATCGTTTATGTAGTAGTTCTTGAAGTATTCCTAAATACTTAATATGTAATCCCCGAACTCTCAATGCATTAAATTAATAAGTGAAATCAATCATTTCGTTATTTTTTACCTATTTTCATAATCACACTTCTACCTACTTTTAGAAAAACTTTCATTTTAATCGTATCTCGACATAATTCCCTACAAAATCATAAATATTACGTAGAGTCCAATTCTGATCGATTTTTTCTCATAAAAAATCACGAACTTTCATTCGTACGTCAATTTATCCTTCATCAATTTCCTTTCACTTTTTCCGTTAAATATCTGACGTGTCAATTCCACGTGCTACATCTCTCTCCATCCATGTGTCATTTGATCCTTACATTTCATGTCCTTCTTCTTCGCTTGTGTGGCTACTGGTTCTACTGGGTCAGACATTCTTGGAATCTTGTAATCTGGATTAAGGCAACAAGTCTCGGAGAGAGATGAAGCCTCTAGCATGGTCTGGGTTACCGATGGTGAGTGGGTCCTACGCAATCCCCATCGTCGGTGGGTCTCTCGGCGAACCTCCGATGGAGGTCATGACCAACCCTTCAACCTCCATTAATGATGGTGCTCGAGCTCAAACCTAGATTGCACGACCTCAAATTTGAGTTGCAGAACCTTAGATTTAAGTTGCTTGACCTCATATTTGAGGTGGCCGCCTTAATCGAGGGTGGAGCCGTGGCTTCAGATTGAGGCTGCACCCCCTAAATGTGAGTTCTGGCAAATGGGGTTCGGAAGGTGGTGGTGGTGGAATGTGGCGAGGTGGTGATGGATGGAGCGTTGGGAGGTGGGCATTATCAGGCAAAAAGTTAACAGATGTGTGGTAAGAGTGAGTAACTTTTTGTGGATTAAAAAAAAAGAGTTCGATCCACAATTAAAACTTACATAAGGTTGGTGATTTTAAGTAAAGTAGGCTATCGTGTTCTAAATTAACCAAAAAAAAGATATTTTTCTATTTTCTTCTCGCTCTTTTGTCTTCACAAATATTACGATAATTTCGTATACGTATATGTAAGCCGATGATTTCTATACTAATAATTGTATAATCCCATTTACACATGTATAAGACACAAAAGATTGCCATTTAAGCAATCTGAGAAATTAGGAGTAAATTTAGACTATTGAAAATTCTATCCATCTGAAAAATGAGGAACAAGTCAGATTAATGCAAGAATTTAGAAACGACATCTTAATTTGCCACCGAGGAAGTCTACTTAATGATTCGATGGTGACATGAGAGTCCTCCTCGACCGGGAAAAAAAAAAAGAAAAAAACGACACCGTGGATGCATTGATTGGCTAAATCTTAGTAAATAGGGACAAACGTCGTAAACAATCTGCCCGGGCGACGAGGTCAGAGAGGAAGGATTCGGTGCACCCACCTCCACGCGAGGACAGTTTGAAGCGTCTTCGCTGTCTCCACACGTGTCGCCACCGTCTTCTTGTTTGACTCGGCGGAGCCACCGGAGACACAAAAAAAATAAATAAATTGATTTTCCTATTCATTCATTTGCATTTGCATTTGAATTTCATTTCACTCTCCCTCTCGTCTCTCCTCTCTCTCTCTCTCTCTCTTCTGTCTCTCTCATGCAACTTCATCGCTCGAAACATTGCGGTATCCCAACTGTGGAGGAGGAGGAGGAAGAAGGAGAAGAGTGAAGACAAATACGCGAGTTGAGTGATGATTGCAAGATCGCAACCCACTCGAGCGCTCGGAGATTCTCTTCTCGTCTCCCTCCGATTTGGAATCCAAATCCCGGCACTCGGCGAGCCGTCCCCTTCGATAGGAGCCGAGTGAGGGAACCCGTCGATCGTAACCGATCCGCGCCCGGTCGCGCGTTGTCCCCTGCCATTTGCGATCTGCGGGAGGCCGAGGACGAGGGGGCTCCTGAACGATGCCGTCGCACGCGGATCTGGACCGTCAGATCGAGCAGCTGATGGAGTGCAAGCCGCTGACGGAGGCGGAGGTGAAGACGCTTTGCGATCATGCGAGGGCGATACTCGTGGAGGAGTGGAACGTGCAGCCGGTGAAGTGCCCGGTCACGGTTTGCGGCGACATTCACGGCCAGTTTTATGATCTTATCGAGCTTTTTAGGATAGGCGGCAACGCGCCTGATACCAATTATCTGTTTATGGGAGATTATGTTGGTGAGCTCTTTTTTTCCGCCTTGCTTTTCCGTTGTTGAGCTAATGTTTATTTCCATAGGTTTGTTTTGAGCTATGTGGTTTTCAGGATGGGGAATTGTAAGTCTATGATTGTTAAACTATGTTGTGTGTGATGCCGTGTGATCTGAAGATTGCTCTCTGCCATGATGGATTGTCTGCTTCGATTTTGCTTTTGCTTGTGTGGGGATCCTGATCAACGACAATGGTGGTGTTACATTTTAGAGACGGCAAGAAACAAAAATGTTTATTGGGTTTTCTTTTCTTTTTCAAAATTTCTGGATTCATTGACATAGCGCCAGTTGGAGGCCCGCTGTAGCATGTTTGTGCAGGCATGGTGTTGTTTGCATATGAAGTTTGACAACCTTGATCCTGCTCAGTGCTCATTGGTTTCTATTCTGTGATCTTTAAATCTATTGTTAAACCACCATAATGAGGAATGTCTGTCGGTATGTTAGAGTAATGATGCGCAGGTAGGAAGTTTACTTTAGGTGGGAGTACGGGAATTGGTAGCATGGACACCTTCATTGTATTCATCCCTAATAATACTCCAGTACTTTGGAGTACCCTGCATTGTCACGACAGTGTATGTACTGCTAGTAATATTCAATGAGCATGAACCACCATGAAGGATTTGAAAGATCAATCATCGTGGATCAGAAATTGTAACTTGTGGTTCTTTGCCTAAAAAAATTGACTGATTGTTTCTGAACTTGCTTAAGCATAATTTGGGTCAGTGTAGGTCATTTTTTTCTCTTTATATGCATACCTTATGGGTTTATTACACATGCACAATGCTTTCCCTTTGTTGGTGAATTTATTTTACTGGCATTTTTGGAAGCAATGGATTGAGGTTGGGTGATGTAGGTGTTCTGGCTGCGTTATGAACTTGTCTTTGTCATGTGCGTATTGGAAATTAGCCACCAGAGATCTCAATTCGGTACCTTAAAACCATTGTAGTTACTAATTATAGCTATGATTCACCTGTGTGGAATCCATAGTTGATCAAGGTTGCAGCTTAAATTTATTTTAATGCAGTGAGAAGGAGAATTGTTCTTGCAATATATGCTGCATGGGTAGATGCTTCTAGTGAAGTGATAAGGTTAACCAAAGAAGTGCCTTCACTTGCTGTTGAGGAATATTATTGGCATAGTAACTTTTCATAGGCCTCGTTCAGATGTTAGCATTTTTCATGGTTTGATCGTATTGTCATTACTACAACTCTGGGAGTATCCTATATTGGATGGTATCCTTGGTATCCAGCTTTATCCATATTTAATAGCATTTCCCTTCGTGACACCATTAATTGATGCCACTTATGGTGGTAGATGATTGTACAGGAAGTACCTAACTGTATTTGTGGTTTGATAAATGCAGATCGGGGTTACTACTCAGTGGAGACTGTTTCGCTTTTAGTGGCTTTGAAAGTTCGCTATAGAGATAGAATCACCATCCTAAGGGGAAATCATGAAAGTCGGCAAATAACACAAGTGTAAGGCACTTTCTTAGTTCTCAAAAGACCATACATCATGCGAAAGCAATGTAAATTTTGCACAATAATGCTTGTCCTTTATATACAACCCATTACATGGATGTGCTAGATGGTAGTAAGATGTTTCTCGTGGTATACATAACAAGGTCACTGGTTTTCATTGATTCTTAATATCCTCTTAAGTGCTGATTTACATTGTCTCTAGTTTCATTTGCGAGACTCTTTGCTTCAGAAGTTTCGGTCACTCTCTGCTCTTGTATCTTCCCCTTTTCGTTTATCCATTACTATCTAAGATATGTGCTAGTATCTTTGCGATAAAATAATCTGATCCTCATGCAAATAACAGAGTACTAGTTGAACTCTAAAACTCTCTCATTCTATCTCTATTGTTGTACTGTTTGTTGTCCACCAGAGTAACTAATGACTATTCAACTGGAAGTAGAAGCAATATGTTCCAGGTCATTGAGTGATTTAGCTTTAGATGGGTGATAGCGCTTTGGAGCTCGGACTATTTACAAACGGGTTCAATGAAAACTTTGTTTCAGAAATGAAAATGCTGAAATGCTAGTATAGAAATAAGCTTTTCTGAGAGGAAACTCTCTCGCTCTCTCTCTACGGAAAAAATTAAGCAACATGGATTGGCATGGACATAGTAGAGGCACTCGTGATATTCATGAACATACATAGTATGGTTATGCTTTTAAGGTCTACTTTACCCTTGACATAAGTATTTCATAAATTTCAGGTATGGATTCTATGACGAATGTTTGAGAAAGTATGGAAATGCCAATGTCTGGAAATATTTCACCGATTTGTTCGATTATCTTCCACTTACTGCTCTTATTGAGAGTCAGGTTTGTAGTGACATGTTCCACTTCACTGCACAACCTACCTACATGTTATAAACTCACCATAGCAATTTCATGTTCTAGATCTTTTGTTTGCATGGAGGTCTATCACCATCTTTGGATACACTCGACAATATTCGAGCCTTGGACCGTATACAAGAGGTATGGATCTTTGCTTAACATTTATATGTACATTTATTTGTGTGACATGCTATCCAAAAGAAGTTGTGGATATATAGTTGAAAGTATGAATTCAGTGTTTCTGAAAGTTAATGTACTTGCCTCAGGAGAGGGAATCAAGCAATGTCTACAACTAATATGTTAGCCTACCATTTGCAAAGTGGCAAAAATTGCAATAAATTGAGATGTGCCCTGGTTAGAATATCGGTTTTTTATCCGGATAAAATAAATGCACTTACTGGTGATTATCATGATTTGGAAATGTCTGTCAGTCTGTGTGGTGACATGCCATTCGACATCATGCGACATAACCTAAACAATTCAGTTCTTCTATATTCAGAAGGTGCATATGCAATTTCTAGTTATACAATATGTGATGTACCAAAACATTTGCTTAGTCATCTCATGCTAGGTCATTTCGCCATGTTGTATACACGTCAAATGGACTTTTTCCTTCCATTTCTTTCCTTTCTGATGCCATTTGGTTGACACGTAAACCATTTTCCCCAAAATTAGCATATCTGAGTCTGACCATTGCATTTTAAGTTCCCATTGGATGAACTGCCTGCCCTGATTTCATTGTTCATCGTGCAGGTTCCTCATGAAGGACCAATGTGTGACCTCTTGTGGTCTGATCCAGATGACCGCTGTGGCTGGGGAATATCTCCACGTGGTGCCGGTTATACCTTTGGTCAGGACATTGCTGTTAATTTTAATCACACCAATGGTCTCAGTCTGATATCGAGAGCCCATCAGCTTGTCATGGAAGGATACAATTGGTGTCAGGTCTGTCTACTAGAACAGGGAGTTCCTCTTTCTTCCAGTAGCATATATTGCCATTTCATGTCTAACACATTCTTTATGCCCATTCACATCTTGCTAGGAAAAAAATGTGGTCACTGTATTTAGTGCTCCCAATTATTGTTATCGGTGTGGAAACATGGCTGCAATTCTTGAGATTGGAGAGAATATGGATCAGAACTTCCTTCAGTTTGACCCAGCACCACGTCAAATTGAACCGGACACAACGCGCAAGACTCCTGATTATTTCTTGTGATTCAAGAAATGTACTTGCTGCTTGTAATTCAGGTTTGACGCCATCTTGCTGTTGATGTGTCGTATGAAAAAGAATTTCATCTTTAAGATCAGACTTCAGAGTGATGAGCAATGTCATTCTTCTGTTTGGAGCTTGTGTTGCCGCCTTGCAGCTTGTCTTTGTTGAGATCAAGGAACTTGAAGAACCAGATGGAAGGCATCAGCATTCTTTTTTGTCCTGTATATTGTCGAAAGATGGGGCGGCAATAATATGGTCTATCTCGTTCTGCAATCCAAGTAGAAAAATTTTTGAAGCAGTTGAAAGGTTTCCATTTTCAGACCGAAGAGCTGTAATGAGTTTTGCTCGAATAGAGAACACCATGGGCGCAAGGTTCTTGAAAGTTTGTTTGGCTGGGTGGATGAGCCATGAAGTGGAAATTGTTTTTGGTTCTTCGTTTGTAACAATGTTTATGAACTTTTTTTGGAGCATTTCGTCCTTCGTGCACGAAGGAAAGTCATTAGCTGATTCTTTTCGCTCGAGAAACGTTA
>JAGVVM010009628.1:0-15022 GCA_019149425.1 Psidium friedrichsthalianum
TCTCCGGATGGAAACAGGTTAACTTTTGTTGAAGCTGTCTACTAATCTGGTTGAATATGCTTTGGTAAAGATTAAAATTGATCCTGGTCCTTGTGCAGGGATTTCAATGGGACAGTCGCTCTCGCCTCCCTCAGTTCCTGCTGGATATTGACGGTGCTTGTCTGGTGGACTTCTTCTACTTTGGTTGTGGGACGTCTGTATTCTCTTGCCATTAGTATTCTGTGATATAACCGTCGTGCAAGTCATCAAAGTGAACTGGAAACTATGTCCTGCATTCATACACTGTCCAATTCTATTCGCTTATGAAAACCTTCCTTTGGTTTGGCCCCGAGGTATTTGGTCGTTCGTGAGTTCGTGTCCCATTCATTTTGTTGTCGTAGGCATGCAGTCAAGGGCGTTTATGTTCAGCTGTTGGATGTGAGTAGGGTCGGGCGTGATAAAGGGTCAAGGAGGGGGCGGGGGGCTGTTAGTCGCGTTGGTTCGGGGTCAATTTATTTGCTATATATAAATGGAGGGGAACTGTTTGTTGGTTTAGGGTGTTGGTGGGTCTGGGAATGGTGAGCGATGCTTTCCATCTTTCATGAATTTAACATTGTAATATGTGTTCTTGCGGTGACACTCTTAGACCCGTAAAGGTTGTAGGGTGAGCTCCATTTCTCTCGTCGAATGTGCTTGCAGCAGAAGTTATGAGGTTCCTTTATCAAGAGCTGCTGATTCTTAGAACTTTCCAGTCCGAAGGACTGTATGAGGAGCCCCTTCAAAAGCTGTTTTTAGTGGTCATAGCTGAGTTGAATCTGGATCTCAAGACGATCAAGCAAGAACAGCGTAGTGGGGTTTGGAAGCAACATCACCCCGTTTGTTAAGGTTATATTCACCAATATTGTCATAAAGTAGCTTTCTGCGTTGATCGCAATTTTTTTTTTTTTGAAGTACTTCGGCACTTCAATAAATATGTGGTTTGTGCTTTGATTTCCTATTCAGACCGAAGATGGTTGATTCAGCTCAGTTAAACAAGGGAATAGCAGATTCCTTAATCTCCTGCTTTTGGGGTCGTGATGATTTTCATGACTTGTTTTGTTTGGAGCTTCGCACCTAGGCTGGAGCTTGAAAAACTACTAATTAGGTGCTGTTTAGTTTCTTAGGCAATAATTGGTGGGGTGAAGGGTATACGTTCTGAATAGTAACCACGTCTGTCGTCCTTCTTCATTCTTGTGTCTTTTGTGTTGGTCTGGATTCTATCTGGGCGGTGTCATCAATCCATGCAGAAATGATTGAATCTCTATACCGAGGTCTTTGCTTGACATGCGTGTCTCTACTGCTCAATTAGTGGACAAGAACTGAAATACTAGTGTTATGTGCTATATGAACACCTTTTTCGATTGTGTTGGCGTTCTTTATATACTTATTTGTGTGAGAACCATTCAAGCTAGCTTCATTATCCTTTTCTTCTCAGTAACGTTTTAACTTTTCATTTCAGATGGCTGTCATTCCACGACACATGCCCAAGGACATGGTTGGCTGAGCCCGCAATTGGGGTGTGGGAGCTTCTCAATGCGTTATTCAGGTGCTGAGCTGAGTACTTAATGTTTGTTAGTTGTTGTAGTTGACTAACCTCCATAGATTTGGGTGTCAGGAAAGACACCTTTTCCATTTATGATTTATGTTTTTTTTGATGCACGAGTAAGCGTTTACGAGTCAAGGAGATTGATTTTCAATCTACTGAACGCAGTCTCTCCTCTCCTCCTCTCTCTCTAGATATTATTATAAATATATTTATACATATATGTACATATAACATTATATAAATTCCATTTAAAATGATTTATATTTCCATATAAATATATTTTATTATCTGTTGCTTGCGTGCATGTGCGTGCATTCTGGGGCGGTGTGTTTTTTTGTTGCACTGAGGTTCTTTTGTCAATTGGAATCTTCTGCCGTGATCTCTAATGTCTGGCATTGTGGAGAACTGAACTCACAATATGTAAGTTTACATACAAGTTCATTGAAACTTGAGTATTAGCTAATTAGCAGAAAATTGTATGAAGTGCAGATGGATACATTGACAGTATGACAAGCAAAATGACATGTATCGCGTGATGATACTGAAAAGTGATAGTACATGCTTGTTTGGTAAAGCTGAAAAATAAGTGCTTGAAAATTTAGCACGCAGTTTATTATCTGTAAATAAAAAATAAAAAGCTTTTGATTTAACTTAATCAATTGGTTTTGCTTGAAATATTATGAAGTTCTACCAAACTACAATTATGATTAGTAGTCGGTGAGTTTTAACATGCAGTTGGCGGCAGCTTCTAATACAATCGGTCGATTTTCTATGGATGCGAATTTAGCAACCCTTACCTTGTCAGATAAGTGAATTTCCGACTGTAAATGCTATATGTCATAGCTTATGAACCAACTTAATCTATTCTGAGTGCGAAATTTAGGTTTCAGTATTATTGGGGTATCAAATAGGCCTTAAGCCACTATGAGGTGTTGAAGTCGGACATGCACTCTTTCTCTAATTGGAGGCCTTGGTCATTTACCTTTCTGGCTAGCGTCTTCCTTTTTAAAAATGCTCACTTGCCTTTGTCTTCATTTTGCAATATATCTGTGATTGGAGAATGTAGATTTGCCACAAGATTTTTGATGGTAGCCCTTTTCTAGATATTACAAACTATAACTAGATCCAGTGGAGTCATATGGGTGTTCTATGAATGTACTGGCACATGGTCTGTCCTCTCTCAGTGGACAAAAGACAACTGGAGGATCTACTGAAGGCGTTGCATTGCCTTTCTGGCAGCTGACCGCATATGAGTGAATCTGTTTTAAGAGATTGTTCGCAAGGTGAGTCTAAGGATTGGCGCAATGCATTTCTCTGGGTCAGACATCTTCTCTACTACAAATATCTCCAAGGGTGGGGTCATGATTATGCCTATTGGTTTTTGAGCTTAAGCTAGTCCTTTTTTCTGTTGATTCGAAATTGGGCGAATGTTGACGCAATTTTTGCAGGCCTAGTGGAGTGACGCGTGAGCCCCATCCCTGCATTGCTGGGATTTTTTAAATATGGTACTTTTCACTGAAAGCAATTCATGGTGCATAGACTTTGCAATTGGATATTACTGAGTCAGCATCGGCCCTGGAGCCAATGGAGACCACTGCATCACAGATTTTTTCTCTTGTCTCCTAAGACTCCTTTTTTGTAACCAGATCTTCACTCATTATCTTTTGCAGAAGTGAGAACATTTCAGGAGCTCTGTGTTTCCGGTGACGAGTGTCCCTCTTGGGACCAGGGTCTTGGCTGTGAGTCTGCTGCCTGTGCAGCCAGGCCCTCCGCAGCACAGAGGTACAAGAGACCATAGAGAGAGTTCGGATGTCAGAGATGAATATGTCCATCTTCTATCATAGACTTACGTGCGAGACTCGAGGTGAAGAAGGCATACAAGAGGGTGATGTGGTCTCAAAGTCATGCTTGGTGGTTACACTCAAAAAGAGAAATATGGACATACAGTTGGTGCCCTACATTCCGGGGGTGCAATGCTCCATCGGTATCCTTTCCATCAAAGAAGAAAAGTTTGTGTGTTTCTTCTGGGCAAGTACCCGCAACTCCAATTGACGTTTGGTTTTCTCAGAAGTTAAGTTTCATGGATGAAGCGGCAGCTGTAAGTGCTGCCTCTAAGGCAATCGAGGAGACTATGGAGGGATTGGGAGCAGATGCGAAGGAAAAAAGTAAGGCCATCAGAGAAGCAGTGGAGAAGGTGAGGGGCGGCTCGAGGCTGGTTATGGGCAAGTTTTTGGCCCCGGCGGAAGGGAACTACAATTTGACGTGTTACTGCTTGTGTGATTCGTGGATTGGCTGCGACAGAAAACTGAACTTGAAGGTGAAAGTTCTCAAAAGGACTCGTGCAGGCACTAGGGGTGGCGCAGCATTGGAAGACACTGTTGTGGATGATGGGGTTGAAGAGGAAGAGGAGAATGAGGAAGAGGAGTACGATTACGAGAGCGAGTATAGTGAAGATGAGGCTGATGAGGAGGACTCAAAAAAGAAGGGCAAGACTGCCAATGGCATGGTGCCTAAGAAGGGCTCGAGTTCGGAAGGTTCGGGAACAGATGAGGACTGACCGAGTCGAATAGAGAAGATAATGTGCAACTTCATTGTGTACTTTGACCCCTTCTAGTCACGGCAAGAGATTTCGATAGCTTCAGGATTGATAATTTTTTATACGGTGGATCCTGGTTCAAGCCAAGTGATGATTACAAAGAATTTTGTTACATTCGATAGCAGCGTTGCACCAAATTTTCAATCCATGCGTTGGATATGACCGCTTGGTAACTTAGGAAGAAGTTCGAGGATGGAGATTTCGTTGTCAGTATTTTTCTCTACATACGATGTTAGTAACTTGTTTTCCTCAACATGGAGGAAATTACTTTTTTCCTATCTAGGACTTTCCTTGCAAAGCTCAGGATGCTTTAATTTTTAAAGATACAAAAACTCGACATTTAAATATATGTTTATTTTTGGAACGATATGAAAAGTTTTACTTTGGGAAAGTTGCTAAGCCAAATTTAAAGCAACTCTAAATGAGCATTTTTTTTTCTAGTTTTATTCTATCCTTTTTTTTTTTGGGTCGAATATCCTACCTAATTTTAAGAGTCGCATTATGTGTTGTGTGCGGGTTCTGAAGCTTGGTATTCTCCCAACTTTCGAAAAGGTGGGGAATCGAACTTCTCACCTCCCTATCTTAAGTGGGAAGGATGATCTTGTATCAAAATCTTGCTTTCTCCTTCTCAGGAACTGAATCTCCCACCTCGAGAGAAGGATGGTCACTGAAGTTCTAAATAAGTACTCAAGCATGTTTTAAAGTGGCATCATCAATCAAAACCCATACCTTACCCGTCAATTCAGTTCCCCCCCAAAAAAAATATATATATATTGACGAAATTATACTGCAGTGAGCCCGATTCTCAAAGTCTTTATCTGCACTCAACCTGAATTTGATTATTTTGACTCAATAAACTTCCTGCATTCATCGTCGCGGTGAAACTGCTGATGAACACAAAGCTCGTAACTGTGCTCTCTTTAATCCATGACGTTCTCGATACCCTCTTGCATCTGTTCGCCACCAATCCATATTGCCGAAGATGAACCGAAAGCAAATTCAAAGGATATTTTGAAACAAGATCTTAAGTCCGAAAGAAGCTGAGGATTCTAGGAAATTTTCCAGAATCGATTATGCTCTCTTCCTTTTTCATTCTTTGATTCCAAACTTGAGAGTGGAGATGCGAATGTATTTTTCACTTATGCCAGCTCCTTTCCTCTGTCGCCATTCGTAGGTTCGAGCCGTCGCGAATGGTTGTGTTCATTCGTCGAATGGTTGGTTCACGATTCTTTTATCTTCTTGGGTTTTTCAATAAATTCTTTCTTCTGACAAACAAGCAAGGAACCATCTTGAGATGTGTATACTCATTTCCCACCATTCTCTCCTATACAAGCCAAAATTATACAGAGAAGAGCTATAGAGTTCAAACTAAGCGAAAGCCTGGCATTTAGCTACATTTTGGATCTCTGGAACAGATGAAACATGCGAGGCTCCGTCATATTGAGCCTCTTGTTTTAGGTCTTTCTCATTCTATTTGAAACCCTTAAAATGAAAATAATGAACCACCACATCATTTTCCTCTTGTGGCTAGCCTATTTGATGGCTGTCTCGGTAGTAGTACACCGGATCAGACTCATCTCCCATGACCAAGGCAAATTCGTGTGCTCATATAGTCAAAGTAGACGGGGCACTTCAGGCATTTTGAGCCCATTTCTTTTATTACATCTTAGCGGTCCAGACACCATCACTGTCTTCTTTCTAGATGCCAATTTGCTTTGGAAACGACACCTGCTTAATCTTGTCTTCCGCCACCATCTATCTCATAGCTAGACAAGTCACTGATGATCCCAACGATGATGGTGTTTTTTGCTGGAGTTATAAAAAAATGTGGAGAACATAGTGGCACTAATTCTCTCAAGCCTCCCGAAGCTCAGGAAATCGATGCTCTTGTCGTACCTACCTCGTGATGATGATTTGACGAGTGCAATAAAGAACTCAATGCTCAGTGGGGAAGGATATTCTAACGAAGAAGAAGCAAAGCCTGCAGAGAGCATTTTGTTGAAGCATTGCTTATAACTTCTTTCAAATATTTAACATCTTCACCGGAGATCTCATGTTCAAAGATTACCAACGTAGATTTAGTATGGCATGTTTAACAAAAAGTTTCTGCGATGGATGCGTTCATGGTGATATTAATCAAACTCGATTTAATGTACAAGATGTTCCACACGAAAGCCTTGGTAATACATTCGAAATGGAGCGGAGCTACATATTCCGCCTTGTTGCCTTTACTGAGATTGGGATGTGTCTCGTCTTGTTCAATCGCTTGAAGAAGCACCGGCTCCCAAACTCGATGCGAAAATTACTTGTTCTCTTCCATTCAGAGGGATGACTCTAAATGCGATAGCTCTGCTCATGCCCGTTTTCTTCGATTGGACTGTGGCCAGAATCAAGTGGCACGACACAAGATCCTCTAAACTAGATCTAATTCTTCACAAGTTGATATCGACCACGGATGACCTCAGGAAGCCCCGATCTGGCACATGCGAAGCAGTGCCTAACGCCAATGCGATGCATGCGGTCTTGGATACAGAAATCATCTCTACTTGCAATATTTAAATCCGAGTTCTTGAAGGAGTGTCCGAAATATGAGCAAGATCGGAGCTGAGACATCATCACACTTTTTCTAATGTCGGCGGCCTTCTGTTGTTTACGGCTGAGAAGAAGATCATCCCTTATTTCCCATCGAGCTAGTGAGGCAATCGGCGGACTCTGTGGTCCGATGGAATGATTAATGATTGCGAATATGAAGCAAGTGTCCAAGAATCCCTTTACTAAGAAGCTATGGATCTTGATCTATAAGGAGGTGAGAGCTCAATTTTTTTTTTTTTATTTCTGAGATAAATTTTTGACCTAAAATAGAAGTAAAAATTTTCTAATTTCTATTTCTAAAACAAAAACAAAAATATTTTTTTTTCTCATTGCTCACTCCCTATAACTCTCGCATGCGGTCTCTCTCTCTCTCTCTCTCTCTCTCTCTCTCTCTCGCGCGCATCCTTGCCCCTAGTCACCTATCGCCAATCTTTGGTCCCTTGTCACCAGTTGCCCTCTACCAGTCTTTGGTCTTCGGTCCCTGGCCCCATTTGCCCACCGCTGGCTATTTGCAGGTCGTCGGTCCCAAGCCACCGATCTCCAGTCCCCAGTCGCTATTTGCTTGTCTCTGGTCCTTGATTGTCGTTCGTAGTTCTCCTGGGCTATCGTTCGCCCACCATTGTCCATTGATCTTCGGTCTCCAGCTGCTGTTCGCCCATCATCACCCAGCAATCATCGGCCTCCAAACTTCAGTCGCTTAACCATAGAAATTTTATGTTATTATCAAACAAATTTCTGTTTCGAGAACAAAAATTTTGTATCGTTATCAAATCAAAAACTCATCCAAAAAGATGTCGCGAGATAAAAACCATGGGTGATACAATCTCAAGTTGGCAGTTGATGTTGGTTGATTACGGTGCATAGTTACGGGTGCATAACAATGACTTAAATATTCAACTTGAGATAAGTTGATGCGAAAGGATACTTGAATTAAGAGGAGCAAACATAATATTGGAGCTCACACGTGAGGAAGAAATTGTTAGGATGCATGTGTGAGTTGTGTTAGAAAAGTACCACATCAAAGAATTAAAATAGTGTGAAGCAATTAATATATACTAGTTGGTCCCTAACTCATAGGCTTAAATTTTTGAGTGAAGGCGAGTCCAACTAGATATGTTGACGGATTCAGACTTAGACTCTCTCTTGACGAGATTCCCAGGTAAAAGGTATCGAACTTCTATTGGACACTCCCAGCAAATACAATTCTTTCTATTGTTGTCTAAGGAGGCGACATATCTACAGGGGCATTTCGGTGGGCCTAGCGATGGAGACATCTAGGAAACACCGAGAGAATTACATTTTAACCCCCAAATTTCTTCATGTGGTCATCACGACTCGAGCTTTCCTCTCACGGTGATGTGGATTGTGTGCGAGCCTTCTTTCTTTCCTTTGAAGTGGGTCGACCCAACTCCGGACGAAGCATGAAAAGGGCAAAAAAAAAAAATTACACATTTCACTATGGGTCACTCTCATTTTTTCATTAAAAAAAAAATTGTGAGCGTACTCGACGGTGATGAGCTTACTCGAGTTCTTGACGAATAGAGACATGCTCTATTGGGCAGTGACACCGGAGCCGGAGATGTTTGGCGGATGAAAGGGAATCGACCGAGTGGAGCCGGACTCCGACGGCAATGAGGCGGCCGAGAACGGCCGGGACAACAAACGCGACTTAGCGTATAAAGATCAAGACCAAAGGCATTTTTGGGCGTGATTTCCCTTGAGTTGTACTTTCCAATAAATGTTTTACTACCCTTTCTCATTGATTCACTACCATAGTCAATAGTTTTTTTTTTTCCCTGCCCACAAAATTTCAGGCCACCAGGTTTGGCATCTCGGGTCATGTTCAAGCTCTCTTTGGTATCGGCATAGGGGGGATTGACGATAATTATGATCTTTTTCGGCTCACGCTTTGATAATTATGATCTTTTTCTTCGTTAGTTTTAATTAGTGAGATATTCCTTATCTACGAATTCATCAGTGTGATATTCCTTATCTACGGGTTCAAACGAAAAAACTTTAAAAGGATGCAACCCAACTCAAATCCACGATAATTTCAAATGATATTTTGAAAAATATTCTTTTTATTTTCCTATGGAAGCGAGAAAATCAAGATAATTGAAATTCAACTAATCGCGCCGAAACAACCCGATATGATAAGGCACGCTATGCTCTCATCCCATTAACTTTAGCTAGAGATTATCGCGAACGCCCTTTCCAAAAAAAATATATGGTTATTTGCCTCTCTTTTTCTTTATAGATAATTCACGTTAAACAAGTTTTTGGTTTTTGTTATCAGAATAGATAACCCTTTCCTAACCGACATTAGATATCTGATAAACTCGTCACTAGTATTTAAGAAAGCCATACTGTCAAAGAAAGTCACCACTTTGTCTTTCAAATTTTCCTAATCAGCGTCGCGCGAAACAACATATGATAAGGCACGCTATGCTCTCAGCGTTTCCAAAAAAAATATTGCCGAGAGATAACGCGGTTATCAGAATAGATCCCTTTCCTAACCGACATTAGATATCTGATAAACCACTAGTATTTAAGAAAGCCATACTGACCACTTTGTCTTGCAAAACTTATTAATCAAGAGAGACGCGGACTCTCCCTCGCGATCTTGCGAAAGCAACATGAGCGCACCTTGCTCACAATCATACCGAAGAAGAACGTACAAATCGAAGCTGGAAGGCTGTGCCGCTGGTGATCATGGAGCTAACCGGAGTATGCGGCTGTGAAAGAAGGCCCTGGCCACTTGCCTCGCGTCACCGGCACCGTCTCCGTGAACGGCCACTCTTTCCGGACTCCAGAACCCTGCACATCCTCCAAAGGAGCTCAGAACGAGGTCGCGAGGCCTGCCTTCGAACACTTATCCGCGCTGCCGCCTCCTGCATGTTCGGCTTCTTTCAATGCACTACCGCCTGGAGTCGCACCTCCTACTCCTCCTTCGGGCAAAGGTAGGGATGACGCTGCCGGCTAAATTGTGTTGCGTTGCTAGAGTCTATCATGCGTATACATGTCTCCGATATGGCCTGTATTTTCCTAAAACTAGATAGATTTGTTCTTTTAAGTGTCGGCTATTGTTATCAGTGTATGGGTTTACATAGAATGACATAGTCAAGTGGAGATGGACGCATTGATAGGGAGTTTATGTGTTATTGTTGGTAAAGGATGTGATGTTTATAGATTAAAAGGATTGTGTAGAACATGCTCAAACTGTCTTGCACTTTCACTACATTTAGGAATATAATCATTCATCGCATCGTCTGTTTGAGGCATATTTGTGGTTTATATGGTGAGGAAGCCTAACTTTCTAACTTGTGAACTTGTTCGACATTATAGACATGTGGTCTGTCTTTACAAACCAACTGCAAAAAATTTGCTGAACATAGGAGTCTTGCTCTGCCTACATATGATTTTGAGCGTGAGGGTTCGCCACACTCTCTTCTCCTTCGATTCAAATGCAAAGTTTCAATAGATGGAAGAACCTATGAAACTGTGAAGTCTTATAATACATCCAAAGAAGCCCAACATGCAGCAGTTGGGATTGCTCTGATGTCATTATCGTATGATACGTTTTAGGAGGAAATTCAACGATACAGTTGTTGCGGTAATTCCACAATATAGTTGTTGCTGATTATGCTTTGTGGAAATAGAAGGAGAAAGTTTTATAGGGCAAGAAGCAATAACCAAGAAGATGGCAAGTGCAGTGCTGCAAAAGTTGCTTACACCTCTCTCGAAGAGCGTAAATCCGGTAAGTTACTAATTTCTTTTTGGTCATCAATAACCCATCAGTATGGTATTATTCTGGATTAACTTCTGGAGAAAGACAACTTGACAGGCATTAACTGAGGTATTATTCTCGAATGTAGATGTCATTCTGTAGAATAGCTATGAGGTTTAAGCTTGATTCAGCTTCATCTTCGAGTGGTTGTAATTATATTATTAAAAGACTCCTTTGCTATTGATTAAGCTTGATTCACCACGGCATG
The DNA here is from genome assembly GCA_019149425.1 of Psidium friedrichsthalianum. Classification (NCBI taxonomy): domain Eukaryota; kingdom Viridiplantae; phylum Streptophyta; class Magnoliopsida; order Myrtales; family Myrtaceae; genus Psidium; species Psidium friedrichsthalianum. The sequence goes on from JAGVVM010009628.1 coordinate 10,748, forward strand.
CCATGATGCAAATAAAGACAAGAATGGTCTCAGAAGTAAATGCCTGTCAAGTGTCTTTCAGAGTTAATCTAGAATAGTACCATACTGATGGGTTTTTCAGAAGTTAATCTAGAATAGTACCATACTGATGGGTTATTGATGACCAAAAAGAAATTAGTAACTTACCGGATTTATGCTCTTCGAGAGAGGTGTAAGCAACTTTTGCAGCACTGCACTTGCCATCTTCTTGGTTGCTGCTTCTTGCCCTGTAAAACTTTCTCCTTCTATTTCCACAAAGCATAATCAGCAACAACTATATTGTGGAATTACCGCAACAACTGTATCGTTGAATTTCCTCCTAAAACGTATCATACGACAATGACATCAGAGCAATCCCAACTGCTGCATGTTGGGCTTCTTTGGATGTATTATAAGACTCCACAGTTTCATAGGTTCTTCCATCTATTGAAACTTTGCATTTGAATCGAAGGAGAAGAGAGTGTGGCGAACCCTCACGCTCAAAATCATATGTAGGCAGAGCAAGACTCCTATGTTCAGCAAATTTTTTGCAGTTGGTTTGTAAAGACAGACCACATGTCTATAATGTCGAACAAGTTCACAAGTTAGAAAGTTAGGCTTCCTCACCATATAAACCACAAATATGCCTCAAACAGACGATGCGATGAATGATTATATTCCTAAATGTAGTGAAAGTGCAAGACAGTTTGAGCATGTTCTACACAATCCTTTTAATCTATAAACATCACATCCTTTACCAACAATAACACATAAACTCCCTATCAATGCGTCCATCTCCACTTGACTATGTCATTCTATGTAAACCCATACACTGATAACAATAGCCGACACTTAAAAGAACAAATCTATCTAGTTTTAGGAGAATACAGGCCATATCAGAGACATTTATACGCATGATAGACTCTAGCAACGCAACACAATTTAGTCGGCAGCGTCATCCCTACCTTTGCCCAAAGGAGGAGGAGGAGGTGCGACTCCAAGCGGTAATGCATTGAAAGAAGCCAAACATGCAGGAGGGGGCAGCGCGGATAAGTGTTCGAAGGCAGGCCTCGCGACCTCGTTCTGAGCTCCTTTGGAGGATGTGCAGGGTTCTGGAGTCCGGAAAGAGTGGCCGTTCACGGAGACGGTGCCGGTGACGCGAGGCAAGTGGTCAGGGCCTTCTTTCACAGCCGCATACTCCGGTTAGCTCCATGATCACCCGCGGCACAGCCTTCCAGCTTCGATTTGTACGTTCTTCTTCGGTATGATTGTGAGCAAGGTGCGCTCATGTTGTTTTCACAGGATCGCGGAGGGGGAAGGGTCCGCATCTCTCGAAAAGTATTCAATTAATGCTGATTAATAAATTTGAAAGACAGAGTGGTGACTTTCTTAAATTCTAGTGACAAGTTTATCAAATGTCTGATGCTGATTACGAATGGGTTATCTCTTCTGGTAACGAAAACCAAAAATTGGGTCAATGTGAATCATCTATTAAAAAAAAAAGAGAGGGCGGAAAAGAATAATATTTTTTTTTCTGGAAAGAGCATTCACGATAATGTAAATGAAAAGAGGAGCTAGCGTGCCTTATCATATCAAGTTACTTCAGTGCAGATAGTGGAATTTCAAATATCTCGATTTTCTCGCTTCCATAGGAAAATAAAATGAACATTTTTCGAAACATCATTCAATATTAACGTAGGTTTGGATTAGATTGGTTCCTTTTAAAGTTGTTTTTGTTTGAACTCGCATATAAGGAATATCTCGCCAATTAAAACTCATAGAGAAAAAGCTCATAATTAATGAATGTGTCTGCGGAAAAAGAGGACAGGGGCATCTTCATCCATCACATATGTTGTTTAGATCAGTTCAAGATTTAGCATATATCATATATCTTGTTACAATGAATACTCCAATTGGATAATTATAGTTCTTATGGAAGAGATAACCATTCCCTAAAACCTTTGTATTTCAAAATACCAATAATGACCCCTAATTTGAATAAAAAATAGAAAGTCGTAACATTGATAGTTAGCGAGATTAGGCCTTCCAGATTTCCTCATAGATTGTGAAAGAATGCGAAGAATTTGAGGAACTCTCTTTAGGCTTTGACCAAACATTGTGATTTGAATTTTTTTTTAAGTTAATTTTATACTATTCCTTGAAAATTTTCTGCTTTTATCATGTCCTAGGAAAATTTCAAACAAGTCACAGATTAATGCATTAAACTCTTGATCTCATTTTGTTGTTTTCTCTATTCATTGACTGGGGAAAATATAACTAAAATTCATCCACTATCTCTACTTTCAAATTATTAGATTTTTTGACCCCCCAAAAAAAATTATTAGATTAAAATGGATATGTAAGTGTGATTATCATGACTGAAATTTCTATTTCTAACAATGTATTATCAACCAAATCGATTGAACATTCGATTATTACATGATTATAAACTGAGTATATCTTTTCTTTTATTTTTCCAGGTTGGAAGCGTGTGTCTGTAGGATGCTTCGAACTGAGTGTCTTTGGGGTGTGAGAACTCATGAAGAGGGAGTATGGGAAAATAGATTCTTATGATGGAGTGGTTCCGATAAGATAAGGATTTTAGGAAACCAAATCTTCTGAAAAAAAAAAAATTAGATATGGCTTCTAGAAAATTGTATCTTACTAAATTCACACATTGTCACCACATGTTTTACATAAAGCACTCATTAATTGAAAAATCGTTTGGTCGAAAATAACTGATAATACTATCAGACTGTCAAGTTAGAAGTTTTCTACCTTTTATTTTTGTTCCTTTTTACTCTAGAGATAATGATTGCCATATTCCTTCTTGTTCTTTTTTTCCTTTTATCAAAGTTTCCGTTTCTGCATATGGTATGAGGATTACTATATTAGCTCCTTTTTTTTTTCTCTTCTTTTATAGTCTGGGATGAAAATTCCCATGTTACCTTTTATGTTTCCATATGATCTTTTATATTCTTCCCTTTTTACTCTGGGGTAAGAATTGCCACATTGCCTTTTATATTTTTTATTTTTACTCTGGGATAATAACTAAGGGTGAGCAAAAATAGCCGCTCAGACTAGAAAATGGCCGGTTTTGAGCGGTTCTCAATTCTAGAATGGAAGCGTACATCCGGACCACCCTGGAGCCGACCATTTTTTTTTTAATTTTAATTTTTGGTCTTTTTTATTTTTCTTAAAAATCTGAAAAAGCCCTACTCCAACCCCAAAAAAAGAAGCCTCATACGACGCTCAGAAAACAAAAGGAGAAAATCTGCGCGGGAATATTGTAAGATTTAAGCGCTAAGAGAGGCCAAATTATCAAATAACATTTTAAACAAACCACAGAAAAAAAATTGTGAATTACACACAGAGAGAGCCAGCGATTCAAGTGAGGGGCGGCGAGGGAGACACCATGGCTGGACATGGTGCAGAAGTTCGCGATGGTATCTCGGCGACAAACGCGCACCCAGGCTCCCGGCCCGAACGTGAACGACAACTTGTCCTTGACGCCAGCACAGGCAGTCCTTGAAATACTGTCAACCTGCCTCACGCACTAATGATTGGACCTCCAGGAAACCAGAGAAATAAGGACTAATCAAATAATAATAATAGTAATAATAATAATCATCATCATCTCATCGCAGTTAATGCCACTCGGAAATTCCGAGTTTCCTAGTAAATTTGGTTCTATCACACATGGTTGGGTTTTCTGAAGCATGTATCCGAGCATCCCTCGAATAATTATTCCCGCAAAGCTTCACGAGGGGAAGAGAGAAGAGTGGGGGAACGGGGAGGGGAGGGCTTCGCATGAACGGGGAGAAGGAGTGAGTCGCGGGCGGGTCTAACTCACAGTGGCCGACAGGGGAAGCGGGAGGTCCGGGAGGGCTAGGAGGAAGGAAGAGAGAGGGGAACAAGGAAAGGAAGAAAAGAAAAAGAGGACGGGGAGGGGGGAGAGAGAGAGGTGCGAGGAGGGCGAAAGGAAGAGGGGAGAAGAGGGAAGGGGAAGGAGTAAGAGCAAGAGAAAGGAAAGAGGGAGGGCTAAGGAAGGGGGGGGGGAGGGGGGGAGGGGGGGGGGGGGGGGGGAGAGGCCGGGGGGGGCGTAGGAAAAGGGGAGGGGGAGGAAGAGGAGGAAGAGAGAAGGGGGAGGGGGCGGGAGAGAAAGGCGAGAGGGTAGGCAGGAGGGAGAGGAGGGAGGGGGGCGAGCGGGTGGGGGAGCAGGAGAGAGGGGAAAGTTGCGCGGGGGATGGTCTAGTCGGGGCAGCGAGTAAGGGTGGG
>JAGVVM010009629.1:0-16928 GCA_019149425.1 Psidium friedrichsthalianum
AAGGGCATCAAGATTTTTGGCTCTGTGTATTGGCTCAGCAAAGTTTGCGTGCATCTTTGAGCCGATCTGTATGATTTCATCGTAAAAAACATCGCATCACAAGCGATTTTGTCGATACAAATCATAAATGATATGTTTTTTTTAAGCCAATCTGATTGATTTCATCGTAAAATGTCGCATCACACAAGCGATTATTCGACACAAATCATTAAATGATATTGTTTTACTCCAGAAGAACGACTAAATGAATTTATATACAATATCATAAGAAGTGAGATGAGACAAATTTCTAAAAAATGGATGAAGGGGCCATTTATCAATCTCGTGTGGAGACCCAAAGGAGCTGTGAACCTCTGATTCTCGATAATCGAATTCTCGCAACGATCGAATTCAATTCGAGATATTTATGTGAACACACCTCTTTGTTGGCTTCTTATAATTAATAGTTTTTCTCTCCTGTTCTCTCTCCCCCAAACCCCCCCCCCCCCCTGCGGGTTTTTTCTCTTTCAGATACCAACATGAAATGGTCATGAGTCAAACCACACAACTATGCAAAAAAGGTAAACACAAAAGCACCGGCAAGATTACCGGCTACCCGATCCAGGTACGTAGTTTTTTGGTGGATGCTCTCTGGAGGATCTCGAAGGAACGACCAACTGCACCCCTAAGAAGAGTATTGTACTGCTTACTGCACCAAGAGCTTGTAATGAAAAGCAATCTATTTAATAACGGGCAACACTTCTAATGAAAATTTAAGGAAGTACTTCGGTGATGATCGAGATCAGAGAATGCATATATCACAGATAAAGACGAATAGATAATGCCGCTTAAGCTCTGAAACGGCCTGCGCCGGTGAAAGAACAGGAACGGCTCGCCGATAGAGAGAGGCATGAATGGTGTGCAAGAATAAAACGATTTACAAATAGGGTTCAATGATTCTGTTGTGTCGTAGATTCTATTGGAATCACTCCCCAAGCCGCCCTCATTTATCCAGAAAATGGTCATAAGCAGGCAAGAGAAAGCATACGCCCCCACTCTCAGTCTCTAAAATCCGAGACGCTCTACTAAATCAGCAAACGCACCAGAACATGAATTAGGGCGTGTTGCAGCAGAGGCACCGCCTCGAGCTGCAATCTCCAATGAAAGTTCCTCTCGTTCTTCCTCCAATTGTGGAATAAAGAACAAACGTTCCCTTCTGTCACGCCAGGCACTCCATTTGGTTTTCAACGCTGCTCCCAGCTATAAGCCGAGAACCAAATGAAAGAAACACCAACGCACAGGGAGATACTTTAACTACAACAATAACAAAAACTTTGACAGCAAACATACAATTATGAAACTAGGCTAGCACAAGCTGTTCTGAGTCTGCTGACTGCACTCCTACATTAGTATGTAAAACATTATTGGACAAAACTTTTCCTATCAAAAGTTTGCGTCTTCACTGAAAGCATTTTCACTGCCTTGGAGATGATGCGTTTTCGAGAAGCTAAATAATTACCTACCAGGTGTCAATGGGACTGCTGTCGTCATTGAAGAAAGCAGACCTCCAGTGTCTCAAGGTTCCCTTGCTTTTACTGCTGCAAAATAAAGGATCTATTGGCATTGACTTCAGTAGCAGTTCAGGTGTGCAACCTGAAAACCCACAGCCGTGAAGCACAAGCAGATGAAAAATGTTAAGGTAGATTCCTCGGGGAAGCATAAGAAACTAGGAGGGACAATCATATCTGCTGTAACAGGATTTGTTTGATTTGTGAGGGTACTGTAGTCATCTCTAAAGCAGTTCCTGCAGCACATTGCCAATGACATTCCCCGAGCCAGTCCACTAGTCTACTTTCACATGATGATGTCCACGTCGAAGGAGAATAAAGCCCAGAGATGCCACCATCCCAACAAGGTAACCTATATGGCTCCATAACTCACACAGATTGGCCACTCCTGTTAAAGAGAAGGACATGAACACAGCGCCTTATTATATAAGAGAGATGCAATATGCTCACTGAGAAAATTAAACAGAAACAGATATTTAGAAAGCAACTTTAATATAAACACAAAAGGGTGGATTTCCATGCCGACTTTCAGAAGATGCAATCTTGGTATGACAAAATAGAAGCTAGATCAATTGAACTTAGAAACCTTCTTTCCTTATAAGAAAAGTCAACACTATTTCACTTCCAAAAGAAAAAAGTCATAACTACTATACTTCTTTTTTCTTCTTTCACTTATTTCATCATCTTGCTCATAGGTCTGCAGAACCAGATATCCAAGATCTCCAAATTAGCGAAAACCTTTCAGCTTGGAATAAAACTAGACATCAAGTAACAAACTTAAACCATTAACTCATTTTCCTCAGCCTCAAAAAGGAAAAGTCACACACAGTGTTGGAGATGTACATAGCTAAAGTAATCGGAAATCAGTGGTCCTACATAAAATTCTGAAAATTCCAAAACAAAACTATCAGTAGCTTTGTATCAATTCCTTCATGTAGGAGCTGCAATACAGAAGTCAAGTAAGTTGCATCCCCTCCAACGACAATCCATTTCCAACTAAGAAAACCCTAAATCAAGGTTAATTGCAATGACCCAAGAGAGCAATATCTGGGTAGTGAATTATCATAAACAAAACAACAGGAGTAACAGCAAATTTTTCCAGATTTTTACCTACACGCCATCCACATCAAACAATGATGAGCTTGTAGTAAGGAGACAGTACCTGCCATGGCCTTTCCCAATCAAGTGCATAGGCCATGCACCAAAACAAGCTCCAATAATTACACCATGAGCAGGCAGACAATCATGAAATCTACAGAACTGACATTGGCCTATACATTCAAACAAAAGTTAGGCCCATGTTGAAGAGGAAAGGCTTCATAAATGATCATTGAACAGTGAAAACATGAAAAAAGTACTACGCAAGGATGTGACATGATTTTATAAACAAATACTAGGAAGTAAATTACTTTGTACATGCGAAGATACGTTGCCACTGTACCATGAGGCACCGAAAACACAAGCGGCTGGCACAACCTGCCAAAGGATGAAGCGATAGTTTTAAGAACACTCCAACAGCCACTGAGCAAACGATGCAACATGCACAGACAGCAAGACTCCAATTACGTGTTTCCAGACTAGAAGATGACTGATATGTTTCTCAACAGCCAATAATATTTTTCTCTACGCAGGTTAGCTATCAACGGCCAAAATAGATCAGAAAATAACATTGAGGCACTAATGAGCTGATTTAATAGATAAGATGCCAAAAAAACACAGCACTAAGGTAATCCTGCAGGAGGAACCTATAGCCATATTTCCAAAGGAATCAAAAGAGATGACAAAAACTTACGTCAAGGTCGACATCATTAGTGACCAGTTAATGGTCTTCACTAAGTACCTGTGGAAGAGTAGAACAAGAACTGTCATCAAAACATTCAGCATGAAACCGACAGTTCAAGTGAACTCCCAGCTACATTCCAGATGAGTTGGTAAACTCATCTCATCGTTTTAATCTCCACTCCAATAAAAAAACTCTTATAGATTCTCGTAAGAACGAATGAGCGAAAACCCAATATGCAAAAACTACTCACTGTGTCCCAACAGGCGCACCTAACGCAATAGCTCCCAAAGCATTAACCAGAGCCCCTATAAATTTGTGTACATCAAAGCTATCAACAAGGAATCTTCAAGTGCCGCGGAACTTAGAATTCAATACAGGACAAAGAATCCGCTAAAAGAAGAAAACAGACCGGCTGGCAATGCAAGCGCACCACGAATGAGAGCTCTGATATACTGCGGAGATTTGCAAAAAATGCTCAGATACGAACTCCAATGAAGTAAATTCGAAGTTACCAATGAAAGACGGAAGAAACAAACGCTACCGAGGTTTGTGCAGGCCTCTCTCGTACAAGACTGTAGAGAAGGATCACGATCGGACACTCGGTGACCTTAAACCACAAAAACCTCACAAAATCAACTGAGAAAGCCTCGAAGACGGTGGCGCGTAAGTTAGACGACAGCGAGAGGGAGGCGATGAGATTAAGTACCCAAACGAGGCGGAGAGTTTGAGAAGGATCGGAGACGAGATCGACGGATTCGACGGCGCGAGCGATCCACAATGCCGCCGCTAAGCTCAGTCCGCATGCCAAGTGGAGCGAGAAAGCGTAAAGCGAGGCGAGTTCTCCGGTCGTGGAAGCTTCATCGGAGGTCTTCGGCTTCCTCTTCTTCGTCTTCGTCTCCTCCATGCTCGCCGAATTCGCCCGATTCCCGATGATGGTGGCTGGTGGCACTCGTCGTTTGAAAAGAAGAGACGGTGGGGAACAGAGTAGCCGGGTCGAATATTGGCCTCGGTTTGGGTCGGGTCGACTGATGTGCAATTTCTTTTTTTTTCCAAATGGAATTGATAATCGGGATGATTTGGTGTAAACTTCATTTGATTTTTCATTTTCTTTAAGACTAATAGACATATTCGAAGGCTTGAAATTGCTCCAAAGTACTAGTTTGGACTAAAATCGATTCAATTTAGAGCCGAATCTTTTGTTTTCAAGCACGTGCGGTATTGCTAACTCCATTTATAGTGTGAACTCCTTCTACGTGGTTTATCTAGACTCGAGAATTTTCTCGAATCTCGACCTATCCATGATTCATTTAGATCCTTTCAAGCATATCGATATACTTATTTTTATCCGGGTCGTTCTCTTTCTATTTGATCCATTTGAGCATATTGATGATTTCGCAACCCTCGCTTGTTCACCGAATACAACACTTAAAGTACACAGATTATCTGGTTCAACCACGCGCCCCCGTCAATGTGGTTCGATTTCTTGGTGAAGTACCTAAAACGCTGCCCCAGGCTACTGGCTCTTATCGGTATTTTCCAGGGACCTTGATATCATTCTGTCACTGCCGGTTCACTTCCTAGCATTTGCAACAAAGAGATGCTCACTTCTAGACCCCACCGAGCTCATGCGTGATCACAATATGTATTTTCTTCTGATTTTTTAGAGATATGCCTAAAACTTATCACGAAAATGCGATTGAGTCCGAAAACTTACAAAAAAGTGCAATCAAGTCTTAAAACATGTCGAATCGGTGCAATCAAGTCCATCTATTAACTCAATCCATTTAGACTGACGAAAAACACTGGGGTAGCTTAATTTAATATTTTCTCTTTCTTACGTGGCGATAATTTGGCTAAAACATGAAGTATATTTTCTCTCGACCCAGCGGGGCAAGGGTCCTCGAGGGCTCGGTGAGGTCCAGCGGGGTCACCGGGATCTCGTCGGTATTTTTCGTTAGTTTTGATAGACGGAGTTAACGAAATGACTCGATTGCACTTTCATAATAAGTTTTAGAACTTTAAATGCGCGTATTCTTTTTTTTTAATTGTATATTCTTCTTAATTTTTGGGGTGCTCCTCTGAACATAAGATCACAAGAGAATCTCACATAGGATATGAATGAGAGAGAGTGCAAGGTGATATTTCCTCTAGTGGATGGGACTTAGTGGGGGATCCCACAAGGCCAATAATTTCACATGCTTGTTGACCATGAGCACACACAGAATCTGCAATTTTTGCCGCTCCCAGAGCCACCATGGTAAGTGGTGACATAAGAATGTATGGTGCTCTGCTGTATCCTCTAACAGAGGAACATAATGAAACAAGAATGGGCATGGATGAAGAGCCATGTCTAAGCTCTGGCAATGGAAGATCAAAGAATCGGGCCTGTCCTGGATCATATGTTGTTCTGCAAATACTTGCTGCCGCTGTATCTTGAGTAGCGCCTAATCAACACTTTGACTAGTTCAAGATCACACTGAGAGATTAGCCGAGTGAAGAAAGAGTCCGAATAATTAAGTGAACTTGTGCTGTGGAGCTTCGGAGACCTCCTAGCTGGTGATGGCCCCATTTCGTGCAGTGCAGCGTCGTGGAGGCGACTATGCTGAGGAGCATTTGGATGTTACCGTCGTGCCAAGTGTATGAGGGGAAAGCTCCAGTTTTGAATCATCTACGTCGGATCCCACATGGAAGCAGCCTTACATATTGTGAATCGATGCTGGTGTATTTCGGACCTGGTTTCTCTGTCTCGGGAGGATAGTTCGTCTCTTGATTAGTGTTGAACTTGCGAATCACTGGCCGGGCTGTTCAAGAACATTCTCATGAAATGGTTTACTCTCTCTGTCTGCGACGAAACTAATAATGTTGTTAGGGCTCTTCTAGACACTTTCAAGCAATAATCAGTATAGCAGCTGAGCAGGGTTCTTTGACATCTACTCATGGGCGACACGGTCGATATAGGTCGAGACTAAAGGTCCATCTCATACTCGTCTCCCTGAGCAGCTGAACAGGTCACTAGGATTTCATGAGCTGGAATCCGTCGCTCTCTTTGTAGCTCTTTGGAGAATGGCAGAGACCACTTAGATATGAATTATGACAGCATAGACATTGCCAATTTGCCATATCAGACTTTACTTGCGATCCTATCGAATTCAATGATTGTTAGCTACCTAGGCATGTGGTTTCCACGCGACCAAGCGTCGACCGTGCTAGAAAAAAAAATGATCATCAGGTGATTGGATAGACAAACCAAGTCTTGTAGTCTACTTTAACTAGACGGATAGCTTGTGTGGAACCTCAAAAATCCAGAGACCTCTTTAAGACTAACACTGAGATACCTGGATCGGTAATGTAATCTCGGATTCTGGAGCACTCTTCATCAGATAAAAGTCTCAGGTTAATATTTTGAGCACGTCTAGGAGTATGGAACAGTGAGATGCCGAGACAGTAGGCCATAATCCCACTAAAAGCACCATCTAGGGATGAGAGATGATTAGAAGCGCATTATAGTGTCGCCCGTAAGAGATTCGTGGAGCTTGTCTTCTTGATATTTGACCGACCACACTTCTCGAACAGATCAATATATCAACTCGATCCGGTGAACATGGAGACAAGTAGCAGCCATTGACATTGATGAAAATGTCAAACAAGCAAAAATGTCAAAGCTACATATCTCCTTTCGGGCGGATGTCAGTGATTAAAACGTCACAATATCAGAATAGAGGTTTCTTCCGTGATGGAAAAGTAACATCCACCAAGGCCCAGCCAATTTTCTATGTTGTCCTTGCAAAGTGTGAATCCAGTTGTGGAGTTGAGTTGAGAATCTAGTCATCACTAGGAGAAGGGAGAGGTTTGCCTTTGTAGTCCTTCCGGGCCATCGATTTCGCTATTGAAACTTCTTCCTGGAAAGATCCACTTCCACCTCCCCTGCATCCATCCCTTCTCATGTTTTCGCTAGCATCCACTCTCCTTTTTGCTCATTCTTCTCTGCTTGTCCGTGTGACTGTAAACCCGCCCCCGTGTGCCAGTACAGATTTTCTCATTTTGCGGGTTTATTGTGCTTCTGCTGAATCACTCTTGCCGTAGCAAGATGTGATTTGCCAATCGAAGGAACCGAAAAATGTTACTCATTAGCTGCATAGTTCTTGCACTAGTGCAGCACTGGCTTATTGTCTCCGGTCAAGCTCAAGCTGCTCTAAGTGCTCCGTATCACCCTCATCCTCACCCCCGCCACTCGCTGCTTGGAGACAGGGCTGCTCTTCTGGAATTCAAGAAGGCAATCAGATCCGACCCGAATTCTGTGCTTGGTAATTGGAACGAAACAGTTGATGTCTGCAGCTTCAATGGAGTCATCTGCAATGCTCAGCATCACCGAGTGGTGAATCTCACCTTAAAAGACCAAGGCCTAGCGGGGCGGCTGTCACCTTTTCTCTCGAATCTTACGGGCCTTCGGTACTTGCTCCTTGGAAACAATAACTTCTACGGGACGATTCCTCCTGAGCTTTCGTCCCTTCGACGCCTTCGCAGTCTCTGGCTCTATGGAAACAATCTAGAGGGTCCTATACCGCATTCATTTGCTCTTTTAACCGATCTTCTCACGCTGGTTCTATTGAATAACAAGTTGACAGGTACACTTCCAGTCTCTCTCTTTGCAAACTGCACCAAATTGAAAAACATAGACCTCTCGGTGAACTCCCTCGAAGGAGAGATCCCACCAGAGATCGGAAATTGCCGTGATCTCTCTCAACTTTTTCTGTACAACAATCAATTCACAGGCCATTTGCCCGTCTCTCTAGGAAATGCTTCACAAATGATCAGCATCGATGTAGAATATAACAATCTTGAAGGCCCGCTCCCTTCAGATATCGTGGAGAGGCTGCCTTTACTGGAAGATCTTCATCTTTCATACAACAGAATGCAAAGTCACAAAGGCAACACCAATCTTGACATTTTCTTCACATCCTTAGCAAACTGCACTGAACTGCTCGAACTCGAACTGGAAGGCATGGACCTGGGAGGGAGCTTGCCAAATTCCATTGGCCAACTTAGTGTCCACTTAAAAACCTTGTTACTTGAAGAGAATCGGATTTTCGGATCGATTCCCCCAGCCCTGGGCAGATTTCCCAATCTTTCTTTGTTGAACCTATCGTCGAATCTCCTCCATGGACCGATCCCGGAAGAGATTAAGGGGTTGTTCAGTCTAGAACGGCTCTTCTTATCGCGCAACTTGTTCAGAGGCAATATTCCGACCATATTGAGCCAGCTTCCGCATTTGGGTCTTCTTGATCTGTCATATAACGAATTCTCCGGGGAAATCCCAGCAAGTCTCGGGAATATGGTTCGAATGAGCTCACTTTTTCTTAACAACAATCTCCTTTCAGGAAATATACCGCCATCACTGGGAAGATTGTCCCAAGTGAACCAGCTAGATTTATCGCATAATCAGCTAGGGGGAAGAATTCCACCGGAGCTATTACTGGGCATTAATGAGATCAGATTGTATTTAGGTCTGTCTCACAACAATCTTGAAGGCCCTCTACCACTTGAGCTCAGCAAGCTGGAAAAGTTACAAGCCATGGACCTCTCCTCCAATAACCTCGACGGGAGTATCTTCTTTCAGATATTGAGCTGCATCGAACTGAAAGCCATAAATTTCTCGAACAACTCGCTCGAAGGACACCTTCCAGATTCCTTGGGCGATCTGAAGAACCTCGAGTCCTTGGATGTTTCTTGGAACCGGCTCTCCGGACCCATCACCGCGAGCCTGAGCAAGATCGAGAATCTGAAGTTTCTAAATCTCTCGTACAACAACTTCCAGGGCATGATCCCACCAGGAGGCATTTTCAAATCCTTCACTTCTCTGTCATTCCTGGGGAATAAGCGCCTGTGCGGGACGGTTCCAGGCGTACCAGTTTGCTCTCGAAAGAAAAATTGGTTTCGGTCACTAACTTTCTTGATCATTTTTGTCGTGATCATATCTGCGTCAGCGTGCCTGTTGACTATATGCTGCGTGATTGGATACCAGCGCTTCAAGATCATAACTTCTTCTGGGAAGACTGAACCGATAAACACGCCGAAGCCACCGGACCCAGTGTGCAATTTTCCAAGAATCACATACAAAGAATTGGCAGATGCCACTGGTGGATTTGATGACCAGAGTCTGGTTGGATCAGGTAGTTATGGACGTGTATACAAGGGAGTCCTTCCTGATGGAACAGCCATAGCAGTGAAGGTGTTACATGTCCAATCGGGAAATTCCACCAAGAGTTTCAACAGGGAATGCCAAGTTCTAAAGAGGATCCGACACCGGAACTTGATAAGGATAATAACCGCTTGCAGCCTCCCGGATTTTAAGGCCATCGTCCTCCCTTTCATGGCAAATGGGAACCTCGATAGCCATCTCTATCTTCATTCGGGAGCGGGCTTGAGCTCGAGATCTTCTGATTTGACCCTCATCCAGAGGGTGAATATCTGCAGTGACGTAGCCGAAGGAATGGCTTATTTGCATCACCACTCTCCGGTCCGAGTCGTACACTGCGACCTGAAACCGAGCAATGTTCTTCTCAATGATGACATGACTGCATTGGTTTCTGATTTCGGAATAGCAAGGCTGATTATGTCGGCCGGAAGTGGAAATGCAGCACTGGTCGAGAACATGGGAAATTCCACAGCAAATATGCTGTGCGGATCTATCGGATACATTGCCCCAGGTAAAGATCTCCCGTATAAAACTCATTGATCCTAAGGATTTGCACATTCGAGTTCGGTTCAATGCTAGAGATATTCAGTATTGTTGATTGCTTTTTCATGAACAAATGCTGGTCTTTTAAGTTACGTATCTGTTAATGAGATTGCTTCGAACTGTCCAAAACTACCCGACATCTTTTGTAACTTTTATTGCAGAGTACGGATTTGGGTCGAACACATCTACGAAGGGAGATGTTTACAGTTTCGGCATTCTGGTCCTTGAGATGGTGACTAGGAGGAGACCGACCGATGATATGTTCGTCGGGGGACTGAACTTGCACAAATGGGTCAAGAGCCATTACCACGGGAGGGCTGAAATGATTATAGACTCCTCATTGTTAAGAGCTTCGAGAGATCAATCTCCTGAAGTGCAGAAGATGTGGGAGGCCGCCATCGCGGAGCTCATAGAGTTGGGCATCCTTTGCACACAGGAGTCGCCTTCCACGAGGCCGACAATGGTCGACGCCGCCGATGACTTGGATCGGCTCAAGAGATACCTTAGCGGAGACATTACTGCAACTTTTGCATCTTCACTTGGAATTTCTTCATCCACTTTCGGGACTGATGATTGAACCTCATATCCACTGTACGGTTAAATTGTAATTCCATTCACCTTATTCCTGTGTAAACACATCAGTGAATTCTTTTTTTGGGGCAAAAACAAGATGACAAATTTGAAGTTTCAATCCCATGCAAAAAAAAAAAGAAAGTCACATTTCTCACAGAAGACGTCAATGGCATTACCAGTACAGAATAAAGTACACTTATTCTCAAGTTAATTAGGAAACCCAATGAGTTTGACGACATAAGTTTCGTGACAGACCAAATTATGCATTTGCTACTCGAACGGAGCCGAGAATCTACTGCATGAGATGTCAAAAGGAAACCACTAAGGCGACTTCCGATTAACGGTCGTGCCATCGTGATGCCGGAGGAAGAGACTAGTGAGTCCACGACAGCAACAAGCAGCAGCAAATAAGGTCATTATCTTGCCAAAAGTGGTGCTGTCTGCGCTGCCTGGTGTAATCGTGCTTGTACAGCGCCATCCACTATGGCTTCAACGATAGTGGTGGAGCACGCTCGGACACGAGCAGAATCATGAAATCATTAATGTGGTCCATGATGGCTTTGTTAGTCTCACCATCAAGCATGCTAGCAACAATTAGCGTGAAGAGATGCGATTAGTACACTGGACAACAGGAAGGCAGAGAGACAAAGATCGGACTAAAACCAAAAGTGGCTCTTCCTTAAAAGTGGCTCTTCCTTTCCAGACCCAGTAATGGTCTGTGACTCAACATTTGAATTCTTATTTTCAATTCCTAGGAGTGTTCTTTACATCGAATGCTCGACGGCACCGCCCTTCACCAACCGTAAAGTTGAATTTGATTTTTCAATTTTAGAGTCGTTCCTTTATGGATCACCATCCAGTTTCCACACAACATGTGATTCTCGTTGTGCTTTGACGGTAACATCTCAGATGTGTGTTGGATTCCGATATCACAATGGTGATTGCGAAACTTGCAATCATCGCACTCGATGCTAGGCCCCCGAGAAGGTTTGATAACATACCGTCGGGTGATGCTTCTTCACCCCAAAATCCACTGGTCAACAATTGCTAGTCAATTCCAAACATCATCATCCCACTGAAGAAAGCGAATCGGTCACCAAACTTTTCACAATTTCCTGAGACAAGCAAAGTTGGGGCCCCGCTGGAAACCAATTGCAATTCTACAATACAGTAACGTGAGTTCCAGTAAGCTAAATGTGCATAGATTTGGCAGAGAATCTAGTACTAGCTACAGCTCAATCCTTGAACTGAAATCTCTGGAGGGACATAATTTACGGCTTTCTGTGACGGGGGACGTGTCCAGTTTAAGTTTTGTATTGCCACATACGCTTGGTCAGTTCAACGAAATGGCAGCACCAGGAGGCATGGTCAAGATAAGGAACTGTCAATAACTCGTTTCTCTTTGTTGTTCCATTAAAGATGAACTCAAAAAATGAGGTCATCTTCGCCACGAAAGAGTTTACAGCATGCGACCAAGCATATGAACAAGTGCGTCATGATAATGGTTGGTCCAGAAACGTATCCATAGCAGCTTATGCACAAAATTTATGGCATGGAGAAACCTTTTACTCCCAGCAACTTTTAACTTACTTAAGTGGACGTGTAGCTTTTACCAAATCTCAACCACCGGTGCTTACATTACACATATTGCATAGAAGCACCTCTTTCTGACTGGTTTGGTTCGCATCCTCCAGAGATGTCCTAGTTAAGAACCCATGAATGCTCGAGCTCTGAGATTGCGCTTGGAACTTAGTATTCGTAAGGAACTCATAACACCCCTTTCCGGATCTTCAGGTGTCTCACGCTCGACGAATTACTGCTCTTGCACACTGACATTTTTCCCTACACAGCCATGGCTCATATTAGATAGAGTTTAATAACCGATTGATAATTGATACAGAAGTACACAGATTCGAATCCAAAAGATCATTGGCAAAACAAGGTCCCCAACACAAGTATGCCGTTCCAAGTTCAGATCTCATTGCTAGGACTATGAAAGCTTTTGGGACTTTGTTTAAAACAATCCATGTGTACCCGAACAAACCTCTTCTTGCAGGTAAAGATATATTTCAAGATTGACACATTTAAGAGTGAACACTGGATTCAGAAGAAAGTATTAGTCACATTCACGTGATCCTACCAAGGAAAATGTGCATTCTGCGATTATTACACTCAGCTTCAACTATACATCATTCCTCTATTCCTATAACTCTAAAACAGAACTCAATCACAACACACAGCCCAAGAAGCCCAAAACAGGACAGCACCAGGTTTCTGCCCACACCTCAATTCCTTATCCTTCCTCTTCAATCTTGGGCCCAGCGCCAGAGCCACCGGAGCTAGCCTTATCTCCACAAGGTCTATAACCGTTGGGTACGTCAGCTCCGCCACCCATTGGCACATCCCCGTCCCCGGCAGCACCCTGGTACATCTTGGCCATGGACAGGGTTCCGTGGGACACGGGCCTTCCAGTTCCTCCAATTTGTCCTCGAATTCATCCCACTTCAGCCAAAGATGTCCTAATTAAGACAATACAGATTGCGCCAGCTCTGACTCATAATTGGACGTTTGGTATTCGTAATGCATTCATAGCATGCTTCCTGATTTTCAGTTGTCTAACATTCTACGGATTACTACACTTGCACACAAACAGTTCCCACCAACCCCCCTATAGCTGATATTAGATGGAGAGAAAATATCAGATATGTAGTAGATACAGATGTGCCCCAATTCCAATCCAAAAGGCCGTTGGCAGAACAAGTTCAAGTTCTCATAGTCAGGACTAAGAAAGCCCTCAGGCCTGTGTTTACACAATCAATGTGTACCCAGAGCAGACCTCTTTCCTCGGAGGAAAAGATAGATTTCCAGATAAACAGAGATTTAAGAATGAACACTGCATTTTTGAGGAAAGTATTAATCGATTCACATGATAATGGAATATGTGCACTACGAGATAGTTACATTCAGCTTTAACTATAACTATACGTCAGTCTCTCAATACAAAAAAAAAAAAAAGGTCCTTATAACTCTCAAACGGAACTTGATCGCAACACACAGACCAAGAAGCCAAAATAGGACAGCTCTAGGCTTCTGCACGACAACCTCAATTCCCTAATCCACCTCTTCAATCTTGGGCCCGGCACCAGCACCACCGGAGCTAGCCTTATCGGCGTAAGGACCATAACCGTTGGCATGTCCGGACCACCACCCATCGGCACATCTCCGCCAGCACCCTGGTACATCTTGGCAATAACAGGGTTGCACAGGCCTTCCAGTTCCTTCAATTTGTCCTCGAATTCATCCACTTCAGCCAATTGGTTCCTGTCATGCCATTCGATTGCCTCATCAATTGCCTTCTCGATCTTCTGCTTATCAGCCAAGATTCAGTTTTACTGGCGAATTTCTTTCGTCTCTCACTGTATTTCTCATGTTTGTAAGCATAGTTCTCAAGCGAGTTCTTGGCTTCCACCTTCTTCTTCACCTCCTCGTCCTCTGCCTTGTACTGCTCTGCTTCCTTCACCATTCTCTCTATCTCATCCTGCTCAGTCTCCCCTTGTCATTCGTAATTGTAATCTTGTTCTTCACGCCAGCAGTCTTATCCTCTGCCGACACATTGAGAATTCCGTTGGCATCAATGTCGAAACAAACATTGATCTGAGGAACACCCTTGGGGCTGGAAGAATGCCCGTTGAGCTTCGAATTTGCCCAGAAAGATTGTTGTCCTTCGTCCTCCGCCCTCCTCAGCCTTCGTACACCTGAATGAGCACGCCAGGCTGATTGTCGGAGTATGTCGAGAACACCTGCTCTTTCTTCGTCGGGATCGTTGTGTTCCTCGGGATGAGAACATCCCATCACGCCTCCTGCGGTCTCAATACCGAGGCTCAGAGGCGTGACATCGAGCAAGAGCACGTCCTGCACTTTCTCGTTCCCTTCACCACTCAAGATTGCAGCTTGCACTGCAGCCCCATATGCGACAGCCTCATCAGGGTTAATGCTCTTGCACAACTCCTTCCCATTGAAAAAGTCCTGCAAGAGTTGCTGGACTTCGGGATCCTCGTCGACCCGCCAACAAGAAACAATATCATGAACCTGACTCTTATCGATCTTCGAGTCCCTCAAACATTTCTCTACGGGCTCCATGCACTTCCTAAACAAATCTGTTCAACTCCTCAAATCTCGCCCTAGTGATGGTTGCGTAGAAATCAATACCTTCATAGAGCGAGTCGATCTCGATTGTCGTCTGGGCCGTCGAAGACAGAGTCCTCTTAGCCCTTTCGCAAGCAGTCCTCAGCCTTCTCAGAGCCCTTGCATTCCCGCTAATGTCCTTCTTGTGCTTCCTCTTGAACTCCTGCACGAAATGATTCACGAGCCTGTTGTCCAAATCCTCCCCTCCCAAATGCGTGTCACCGGCCGTCGCCTTTACTTCGAAGATGCCTTCCTCAATCGTCAACAGCGTGGAACCATCGAAAGTCCCGCGCCGAGATCGAATATGAGGACGTCTTTCTCGTCGGCATTTCGAAGCTTCTTGTTGAGCCCCCGTACGCGATCGCCGCCCGTGCGGTCGGTTCGTTAATGGATCTCATCACATTGAGCCCGGCAATCATGGCCGGCTGTCCGTGGTCTGCCTCCGCTTGCGGATCATTGAGTAACGCGGGACGGTGATCACCCGCGTTCTTCACCGTCTGTACCTAATTAGGCGCTCAGCGATCTCCTTCAAAATCATCTTCCTTCCCAAAAAAATCTATCTTACGTCGTCAGCAACCACCATCGACGAGAATCTCCTCGGGAGCGATTCTGCTGTCTCCCTCAGCCTCCTCGCCTTGTAGTTGACCGACGATCATCGCTTTTTGGTCCGCCTGGGGGCCAAGCACGACGACCTTGAAACGGCCAGGTGGCTTCAATGTCGGACTGGACGGGTTGGGGGTCGGGAGGGCGGGCGGGCGGCCAATGAGGGCGCTTCGCGTCTCCGGCTTAGTGTTCTTCGAAACGGTGTTTCTGGGGGTTCATGGCGGACCCTGGTTCTTGGCGCATCCCCCGATGATGCGCTCAGTAAATGCAGTAAAGGCGACTCGTTAGGAGGGGGTGGTGCTGTTTGCCCTAGGTCGTTGCAATGGATCTTCGAACGCGGTTCGTTGTCTGGGCAGACCCCCCCGACGCAGCTGTAGGTGGTGCCGAGTGAGTTCCGAATGGCCCTGCCCTTCGGGTTTTGCGGAGCCATTTGATTGGAGGCTTGAGCTTGACCTTTGCGATTGATCGAATGTTGCTTCGGGAAAAAGAATCGAAGAAGAAATGCGATTGGTTTTCCTGAACGAACTGCAGTAGCTTGTGATCACTTGCGATGGATTTGTTGTTTGATGGTCCCTTGAGTTGGAACGCTTGGAGAGGGGGAAGTATATAAAGCCATTGTCGGGTAAACCAGGAGAAAGATCCCAGAGGTTGGACTGGAAAGAGGCTAAGAAGAGAGACGGAAGGGAGGGCGGGGACGAGAAGGAGAAGAGAGCAAGTCGGAAGAAGAGGACGCGTGCTGTTGCTTCTGGTATCGCCCCGAGAGTTTCTGGAGATTAGAGAAAGGCGGGTTGGGCCGGTTCGACCCGTACCCGGGAGATTTGTTGTCTCGGTTTAAATGAACGCTTTTTGATTCCTTTGTAATTTTGGGGAAATTTTCAAAAAAAAAAAAAGCCGCAATTCCCCTCATTTCCTTCAAATAAATTACCTAAATTGACTTATTTCACATAAAGATCCTGAAGTACTCTATTATCTCAAAATGAGACATTAAAGGGGCGGAAGTAAAGTAAAGCAGCGGGAAAGGCAAAGGCGGCGGGATATTTGTTTTTTTTTTTCAAATAAGGGGCCCTCTGAAAATTGCTATACCGTCTTAAAAAAAGTGATTTGACTCCCTTCGATTAATGATATTTTCAAACCAATTCTTTTTTTATAATTTTTCAAAAAAAAATAAAAAAAAGGGTAAAAGTAGATACAGGGGGTTGGGATGGAGCCCTGTAACCTCCCTTTTTTTTTTTTCTTTCCTTTAGTTTTGGCTCCTTTTTTACTTTTTAAGTTATTTCAACTAAAAATTTAGATTTAAAAATTTGTATATATGTTTATTTTTGAATAAATGCTCTTCATAGAATAAGGTCATAATTTTTGGCCGGCCCAATCACCAGCCAAATTGAAGCTTTTTATTTGAACCATGTATGGACTACTTCAACCTGTTATTTTGAAATAAAAATATATTACAATGCGCTTATTTTTTTGAAACAAAAATCCAATGTTTTAAGGACCTTTT
>JAGVVM010009630.1:0-21767 GCA_019149425.1 Psidium friedrichsthalianum
ACGACAGTACTTGGCTGCTTTCACCTATTCCTCAGCAGGGTTCATTGGCGAGAGGCCTGCCGGAGGCGGCGGCTCGGCACCTCAAGTCGGTATTTGAGACTTCCTTGTCTTCAGCTTGTTGGTTAGGTGTCAAGCTCACCTTGGCATAGCAGCACTTAGAGAGTAAAAAGCGAACGTCCCTCCTATATTGTCATAGCCAAAAGCCAACTACTCACATACAAGATTGTTAATAGACCAAAAAACCGCCCCGGCGCCTTCAAATGGGTCAAACAATTTGTTTTTTTTTTGGGTGTTGGAAATGCGAGGAAGAAATCGCTACCATCACCAGTTGTCAATTTGCCGATAGAACAAGACGACATACTTGTCAAGCATAGGATGATCGAGTGAAGATCGGAGCCAGCGCTGGCGAGGACATCGTCTTCATGTTTTAATCCCGTCCGGAAAAAAATTCCTGGCACATGACATAGAGGAGCGACGTGCATAAATCGCCGGAACCACCCGCGATGCTCTGAATCGCAGCTTCCATTACCATCCCCCATAGCCAAATTCTGCATTTAGAAAAGAGCGTACCCAATATCAATGATCAGGAAACCATTTCCAAGACAAACATGAGAAACGGAAAGATGGAAACTAACAACTCGAAAGAAAGACCAACATTAGCTAGCTCTGCATAATCTTTCTTCATCAACTCCATACAGTTTCACTTCCCCGCTAAATTTTCCTAATCACAAGTTTCATTTTCACGCCTTATGGCAATTGTCATTTACTTTGAAGTTTGCAAATACAATAGATCAATATTTGATTATCCAATTCTTTTTTCGTATAATATTAAAAAGAGTTTCATCACTGCTCATAATTCAAGTACTTGAAAAACACAATGCTGTGTCATTTCTTATAAAAATCCATTTCATCAACGAAAATGTTCCCCATCAACTTTCGCAAATTGTATTAGCACACCGTTCATAAGTAAAAACAAAATCTATGAACTTATATGCGAACTAAATGTTCCAAGTAGTAATTCAATATTATTTTTTTTTCAACCAGGGTGTTTCTATGAAAAGAAATTTTTTTTCTTTTTCGGGGAAAAGGAAAGATACTGACCCCGGTGTGACGAATGGCCATGATCCGACTTGAATCGAGCATCTCTACGTAGAACGAATCGAGTTTCTTGATCTTCCTGGATCCCTTGTCTCCCTCCGCGTGTTCATCGTCTATATCTTGATCCTGGCGACCACACCCGTCAGTCGAGTCGACTTCCCCCGACCTTCGGCTCCTCTTCTTCTGTTATACCAGGGCGGTCCATGAGAGAAGAGGAGAGAGAGAGAGATGAGTGGAGGGGAAGTGACAGAACCTTTCGCTCAGGCGTGGATCAATAGAGGAGATTTTGGTAGAGGGAATAAGGAATGCACTTTGCTCGAAATGGGAAAAAACTTCTCAAATAGAGGTCAACAAGATGAGTTAGGAGCAGTACGCGTCATTACGTGGTTAGGGGTTGCTGTAAATAGGAAATTACCGAGAAGGAGAGGCCTTGTTTAGTTTGAACATAGAGATTGATTGATATAAAGTCTATCCGTAAGAAGGCGGGAATCCCCATTTTTTTTCCTTATCATTTTTGTATTGGGTTCGTGCTAGCTGCTAATATGACATTACAAAAAGTATGATGGTGGAATGTTAGACATTAAATCAGAAATAGAGTCCCCCATAATTTCTATAAATTTTTTTTTATGCCATATATAATACTCGCGGTTGTGATTCCACTATGATGCCATTCACTGCCCAGATTTTTCAAATCTCTTTTACAATAGGGTATCTTTTGCGGTTTCAAACTGGCATTAGCATGTGAGATATTATGAGAAACAGCCATCTTTCAACCAATCTTTTCTGATTTGTAGGTTATAAATGACGGCCTTCGTCACTTTTAATCCGAGTTAATCTGAATGTGTTGATGCCGATAAATATTGGTAGAACCAGCAGTCAAAGCTTTCTCCAACCTCCTCGATGTAGGCCACCATAGCAGTTCATTTGCTAACCACATTTTCCCCAGATCGAAATTACCCAATTAGTAATGTGATTTAGGTCTCATACGGTTTTATCCTCATTTACTTAAGGATTAAGTAGCCTGAGTTGAAAATTGTGGTGTAGTGCATATCACATAGTTTTCTTGAGAAGTGTAGAAGTTTTTCGATTCCTATGTTTAGGGGAATGAAAGTTTCACTCGTCAACAAGACTCTTTTCTCTGGCAAAAGAGAAAAGAAAAAGAAAATCAAATTTTTTTTAAATAAAAGATGTCTGTTTCTCGGAAGCAAAAGATACCATATATGTTTGGTCATTAATTCTCTGATGTCGGGCGTGAGTGTTTTTCTTTTTGGAGTTATCAGTGTGTGAAAGGACTTGAATGAGATTTACGTCGGGAAAATGTCAAAAAAGTCCTAAACCCTATTACGCTTTTATCAATTTAGTCCCTAAACCTTTTAATTTTGCCAATTCAGTCCTAAACCTTTTCTATTTGCGCCGATTCAGTCCTAAACCTTTTGTAATTATGCCGCCAATTCAGTCCTTCCGGTGAATTTTCCGCCGGCCGGCGCTGACGTAGGCCACCTGCCGGCGCTGAACATGGACAACCGCCAGTCGGCAACCTAATTTTTTAATATTTTTTGAATTTTAAATATTTTTTAAAATATATTTTTTTTCTTTTCTTTTCTTTTCTTTTTTCCCTCCTCCAATCTTCCTCCTCGGTCCGCGCTGCTTCCTCTGCTCCAGCGATGGACCAAACGACGGCCAGCGTGACCTTGGCGTGGCTGGGCGAGGCCGAGCCTCGCGATGGCTGAGCGAGGCTCACCTTGCCAGCCCAGATCTGGGCGAGACCGTCGCGAGGCTCGCCTCTTCGGCTCGACCTCACTCAGATCTGGGCTAGTGGGCGAGACCAGATCTGGGCGAGACCGTCACGAGGCTCGCCATGGCCAGGCGAGGCCGAGCCTCGCGACGGCTAGGCGAGGCTCGCCTTATCGGCTCAACCTCGCTTAGGATCTGGGATGGCGAGGCCGAAGCCTCGCCCGGCCGTCGTGAGGCCAGATCTGGGCGAGGCTGAGCCTCGCTGAGGTCGAGCCGACGAGGCAAGCCTCACCCCGCCATCCTCTGGTCCGTCGCCGGACCAAATGGGAGGAGAAAAAAAGAAAAGAAAAAAGGAAAGAATTTTTTTTAAAAAACAAATATTAAAATTAAAAAATATATATTAAAATATTAGGTCGCGGCTGGTCGGCACCCAGGTCAGCGCCGGCCGGCGAAAATTCACCGGAAGGACTGAATTGGCATAATTATAAAAGGTTTAGGACTGAATCGACGAGAAAAAAAAGTTAGGACTAAATTGTAAAATTAAAAGGTTTAGGACTAAATTGGCAAAGTGCAATAGGTTTTAGGACTTTTTTGACAATTTTCCCGATTTACGTCAATCACCGAGATCAAATCACCTTCCTCCATTTTCGAGCAAGGCGAGGACTTACTTCATGGCCGAATCAAGAACCCTCTTTTGGAAAGTTGTAACTTTCAGTGATGCACTGAAAAGGTAATGGAGAAAGGTATAATAAGCATGAGAATCGATCTTCTATCCCTACGTTTTAGTTTCCAATTTGATCATCGTAATCATATTAACATAGAGTGGACTTTAACCGTGGCTAGTGCGTGGAGACCCGTGGTGAGAATAGAGAAAGAGGGAGAGAGAGCCTATCATAAAGAAAAGCTAAAAATGCATAATCGGAAAATCGAAATAGCAAGTTAGGAAGAGGTAGTTAGTAAAGGGAATCATATTTATTAATATTCCTAGTTAATTAGTCACCATCACCACCACCATTACGCAAATGTATGCATCTGTAAGTACCCTATTCTATTCTTGAGTTGATAGGCAATGTACGTTCAATTACACCATGTGATTCTTTGATTTGATAGGTAACTCATTCATTTGATCCCTCGTCGCCGTTAGCGTGATTATCACCTAGATCTTAATCCCCGGCGATCACAACCCGTCAGCCGAGTTGACTTAACGACCTTTTGGCCTCTCTTCTTCTGTTATACCATTGCGCTCCATTCAAGAATCAGAGAGAGAGAGAGAGAAGACGGGGGGGGGGGGGGGGGGGGAATAATTTGACACGGTCAAACAAACTTTAATGGCATTGCATTCATAATTCATCGTGTAATGCAAAATCTACTTGCCATGCCAGAAAGAAAGGTTAAGTGATAGAACCTTTCTGATTTGTAGGTTATAAATGACGGCATTCGTCTACTTTTAATCTGAGTTAATCTGAAGGTGGTTGATGACAACAAATATTGGTAACCATTAGTTGAAAAAAACTTTCCGCTCCTCCATATAGCCATTACAACATTTCATTTGCTACTCATTTGCCGTCGGAACTACCTAATTAGTCTCATGATATCTTTCTCGTGGCTAATCATACGTTATCTTGTTGTTATCACTTAAGGAATTAAGTAGGAGAGTTGAAAATAACGGTGTAGGCCTATCATGTAATTTTCTCGAAACATGTAATTTTGGATTTTCTACGCCCTAGACGAACGAAGTTCCACTCGTTAACGAGACCCTTTTCCACTAGCCAAAAAAAAAACGGCTGAATTTTTTAGACAATCTGTGACAGTTTGAAATTCCGACCCAGTTACCGGGACTTCTAAATGAATGGATATACTTCGTTAGTCCTCTGGATCGATACTCGCTCAGGATTGTGCTATACCCTGCGATGACTAACCGAAAGGGAAAGGCTACTTGGGAAATTTTTTCCAAACAGCCGCCCGTTGGTCTGAGATATCGACAGAATCAGTATTTAATGAATTCGACCACAAAATGAATTCCGTATTGGACAATTGAGTTCCTAAGGTAGTTACCTGGAGAAATGAGATCAGTTGCAGAAACGCCGCCCGAAGGGCAATCAGTCGGGGAACGTCCGCGAAGCAAGACGTGAATGGAAAATTACTGAAATGCCCCCAGTAAATGCTCAGTCCTTAATTAGATTTCTAGAGTCGTTTGAGAGTGAGCGCGATAGATCGAAGCCGGAATCAGTGCTTTAGCACGCAAATCGAGGCAAGTCAAATCAGATGTCCACATCAGTCAATGTCCCATCAATTAATCAATCAATCAATCGGTCAATCGGGCCATTTCCCAATGTAATCAATCATCAACTCAAGTACAAGATCACATCATTTGTCTTATACCCTAATACCTAACCCCACTTACTCTTTTATTTTATTTTTAATTAGCATGATAATCCCTCTCTCTCTTCCCCTACACCATTCGGCCGACCCTCCCCCTCTCTCTCTCCTTCACTCCATCTTCTTCTCTTCTTCTTCGTCCGCCCGACCGCCCAACTCCACCGTCCGCCGCCTCCATTCCGCCGCCGACCGCCACCACACGAACCGCCCTACGCCTTGTAAGTCCCTAGCCCCTTGTCCATCCATTTTGTGGTCTTGAGAACCACACTTAGCCCTGAACCGACCTCACCTCCTCCCCCTTTCTCAGTCTTCCCCATCCGTCCGAGAGAAGAGCCGTCCGTCCGCCGCCCAAAAACCGCCGCCTTCCTCAGCCAAAATTCGCCAGAGATACATGTCCAGGAAAGCTACTTTACTCAGCCAAAATTCGCATTTACTGAACTTGGCATATAGCGAATGCTTCCTCAGCGTCTCCAATACTGTCCTCAAGTGCCATTCATGGTCCTCAACACTCCGTGAGTAAACAGGATATCGTCAATGAACACTATAACAAATTGGTCTAAAAATTCCTTGAACACCCTGTTCATTAGGTCCATGAATGCAGCAGGCGCATTGGTCAACCCAAATGGCATAACCGTGAACTCGTAATGACCATACCTTGTCCTAAAGGCCGTTTTTGGTATATCCTCACTCCTAATCCTCAGCTGGTGGTAACCCGTCCTAAGATCAATCTTTGAGAATATGGTTGCTCCCTGTAATTGATCGAATAGATCATCAATCCTGGGGAGTGGGTACTTGTTCTTCACCGTCACCTGGTTCAGCTGTCTATAGTCAATACACAATCTCAACGACCCATCCTTTTTCTTAACAAACAGCACTGGCGCGCCCCATGGCGACGCACTGGGTCGGATGAATCCTTTGTCTAGCATTTCCTGCATCTGCACCTTGAGCTCCTTTAGCTCCACCAACGCCATCCTATAGGGTGCCTTAGAAATCGGTTCAGTCCCTGGAACTAATTCGATAACAAACTCTACCTCTCTTTCTGGCGGTAAGCCAGGCAACTCCTGTGGGAATACATCAGGGAATTCACGAACTATAGCCACATCCTCCAACCTCACTTCTTCCACAGAGGAGTCGACCACAGACGCCAGATAACCCTGACATCCCTCATCCAACAGTTTGGTCGCTTCCAACGACGTTATCAAAGGAATTGAAGTTCCTCCCTGACTACCCACAAATTCAAATCTAGGGTGCCTAGCTGGGTTAAACTGGATCACCCTGCTACTACAATCAATCACGGCTCCCTGTTTGGTCAACCAATCCATTCCTATTATGACGTCAAAGTCAAACATGGGCAGCACTACCAAGTCAATTACTCCCCTTCCTACACCAAAAGTTATCTCACAGCCCATGCAACCCATTAGAACAGGAATCCTATCTTTCAATGGAGTCATAACATGCAGCGTTACTTTCAACGGTTTCATCTCCATATTAGACAAAAGGGCAAACTGCTCAGACACAAACGAGTGTGTAGCTCCCGGATCAAACAAGGCATAAGCAGCGCATCCACAGAGAGAGATCGTACCTGTGATCACCCCTGGCGCGTCCTCAGTGTCCTTACGCGCCACAGCGTACACTCTCCCTTGTGCAGGTGGTCGATTCTGGTTTCCTTGTGCAGCTACCGGTGGTGGTCTTATCGGGGGTCCTTGCTGCTGATTCTGTTGTCCACGGTTCTTCCTCGGGCATTGCCTTGCCAAATGCCCCATCTGCCCGCACCCAAAGCAAGCACCAGTCTTCTTAGGGCAAGATCCGATCGCATGCCTCATTCCACAGTCAGAGCATCTTGGACCATTACCTGTCGTCGGTTTTCCCAGAGTCTTCCGGGCTGGAGGGACAAACCTCCTGTTGTCCATCATTGGCCTTTTCCCAAGGCTTCGGTTATCCCTCGAGTGTGTAAACCGCGAACCAGATGCGGTGCTTCTTTCGTTCGAGTCCCTTTCGAACTCCTGTGCTCGTTCATACATTGCTCCATACTCCCTTACTCCTGCAGTGATCAATCTGCTGCGGAGGTCCGGCCTCAGTCCTTCACGGAACCTCCGTGCTCTGTCCCAAGCATTCTCAATCAATCTGGGCGCGAATTTAGACAACCTTGCAAACTCAGCCTCGTACTGGTCCACCGTCATCTGCCCTTGGCGGAGTCGCAGGAACTCCTCCATCTTCCTCTCCTGCGCAGCTTCCGAGAAATACTTGCCATTGAAGGCCTCGCAGAAAGCTGTCCAGTTTGGCGCTATACCCTCGGGAAAGATCCTTCCTCGAGTAGCCTTCCACCAGTCATTCGCGGTATCTTGGAGCTGGTAG
Source organism: Psidium friedrichsthalianum (assembly GCA_019149425.1). NCBI lineage: Eukaryota > Viridiplantae > Streptophyta > Magnoliopsida > Myrtales > Myrtaceae > Psidium > Psidium friedrichsthalianum. Next base: position 7,567 of record JAGVVM010009630.1, read on the forward strand.
ACCGCCAGTGAAACCCTTTCTTCGTCCGTGCACCTCAGTACGTCAAACGCTTTCTCCAGCCGTTCAATCCAAAGAGAGGCTGCTTCAGGCCCACCACCTCCGTCAAACTTTGACGGTTGTAACTTCAGAAACTGCTCCACCAGGTGTGGTGCCTGTCGATCTCCATTCCCACGACCATTGTTCCCATTTGCCCCGTTCGCTCCATTTGCTCCATTAGCAGCAGCTACCGCAGCTTCAGCGGCCTGGGCTACAGTGGCATCTCTTTCTGCAGCCTGCCTGCCCATCAGATTCCCCATCTCAGCTAGCACTCGCAGTATGTCTGCGATGCTGGGGTTTTCAGCTGCTGGAGCTTGTGAGCCTGATGCGCCATCAGTCCTCCTAGGCCTGCCTCGATTGTTCATGTTCTCGGATCTTACTTACCTAGACCTGCTACGATCCGTTGAGGAATTAAGGCCTAAACCACCCCTCAGGTCTAGCAATACACAACAACAGGCTAACATATGGCCACTAACAACAGTTTCAGAAAGGCACTCACATCACATCACAGTTAGGGTTCAGTCTCTTACCTTAGGTCCAGACGCAATCTGCAAATTAGCAGTACCATAAATAGCATTTAACACAAGGACCTAGCACAGACCTGGGCAACCAGTTTACAATAGCAATCACATGCGCCAATCAATGACATGCAGCGTTCCCATCTTAATCCTGCCTTAGGGGTCTTGCTATCTAACTACCCCATGAATCACCATCCTTATTACTCCAAACCTCAAATCAGTCTCATCTCGAGCTGTCCTCGCTCTGATACCAATTTCGAGGCGGTGATGTCACGCCCCGGATCCCGGCGGGCCGCGCGGCATCCCCGTCGAGTTACACCTGACCTGCAATCACATCGCTTGGCCCAACAGCGAACGACGGCCCAGGACTCGTCGCGGCCAAACGACGATAACTAAAAGCGACAGCAGATAGCGCTCTACTCCCAACCAAACAGTCATTCAAGCAAGACAGGAAGACGGGAAAAGAACCATGACATTTAACATTCGCTCAAACCTTGGGGATTCAATACAACTAGACGGGGGAGGGATAACACAAAATAAAGTTCAGGGTGATAAAGAAGCTCGGGTCCGACAAACTCATGGGGAGATTACAACCGACATTCCAAAATAAACCCCTAACGGCCTCACAACAAAAAGGGACAGGCCATCAACGTGAGATAGGTACAACTAAGGGTCCTCCTCGTCAGCCAGGGGAAGCTCTTCCGGGTCTTCGTCATTATCGGCGAATACGTCGTCCTCGCCGTCGAACTCCATCCTAGCATCTCCATCGGAGTCTTCCACCTCCATTGGCTCAGGGTTCACAACCTCACCCTTGTGAACTACGTTAAGTACCGGGTTCCCATCCGGCCCTAGGACGGGTGCAGCCATGGCGTCCAATGGCCCCTGCCAGTAAAAACTCCTCCATCGATACCAAGCTACATACTGATGACCTATTAGGCAGTCCTTTTCCCCCTCATCGACCCAGACTGTAGTAACCACCCTCTTGTACCACCCGTCAAGTATCTGATACTCTACCTCATGATCCTCTATCTCTACAGGTCGACCGTGGCGAACTGGAATAAAGGACATCCTCAAGGGTGGGGATCTGAAATTGGGCGATCAGCCCACAGCGTGAGTCGAAACCCAGTAATTTCACAAAAGACTCAAAATAGAACATAGCATGCAAATGAAGCAGTTCGACACATGATTCAATAAACACATGGTCAGCATATAACAATGGACTGTATCACAGTAATGAACGCATACTTCATGCCATGGTATGATCAAGTCTCATTCAGATGCAAAATGTTATTTCTCATTTAATCGACCCGAGCTAGGTCCACCGGTGGCTTATAGCACTGCCGGCCGTGCCCCGAACCGAGCCCCTGCATTCGCTCAGTTGGCACCCTTGTCACTCCAACGCCCCGTGCCGCGCACGTCCAGGCGCGGTACCGCAACCGTGGCTCACTTGCCCTACGGCCGATACTCCTTGTCACTCCAACTCCAGTGTCTTCTTGACACCTATCCGGCCGTCCCGCACGGTTCTACGCACTCCGCCAAACGTCCGCTCATAAGATTAAGTGCAATGCATCAGGCGTTTATTACATGTCTCGGCCTTTGGCCCACAATTCACCACGCATTCTAGCGCACGCGCCTATCTCAATCGAGCTTACATGGATTCACACAATTCATGTCAAAGTTCAATGCATCATTCATCACTCACGTGAATCCAAAGCAGACAATGCACATCAATCCGAGTTTCAAACTCCGTTTTTCAGTGTTTTTGACCTCAAGCATGGGTCCCAACATATGTGATTACTCTTGGATCCTCTTAGGGCTACCGTACAATATTCGTCTCGTGCATTATGGACCCTAGGACCTCGCGGCCAAAATCATTCATGAACGGCCAGCAACCTATTTGAACGTGCATCGACCAATACCACACAATTTCTCGTCTTAGACCGCCCTAGAACCATCACACGATGTTCCTATCACACTCCATGGACTCCATGACCTCTCGGAGAGCACTTAACATGCATGACCAGCAACCAATCTTGATATACAAAGGACTACACTTCACGACACAACCTCCTCACACACGGTCATCCCTCAAGTTGGACATGCATGGTCAATTATCACATAATTACCCATCATAGGCTCTCTGAATCCATCATACAATGCTCATATCACATCCCGTAGGTACTAAAGCCTCTCGGACCAAACCACACACACACGGCCAGCAGCACATTTTGTCATGCAAGGAATTATATCTCACGGCACACACACAAGAACACCTCAATTCACACATGGTTCTACCCCAAGTCTAGTTATGAGATTACCCTTCTCGATTTTAAGCACGAAACCGTGAGAGAGTTGGCCTTGGAAGTCCTTGACGAGGTTGTCGGAGCTGTATTATAAGAGAGACAATTCGGAAGTGTGAGAGAGTGTTCAATCCGTGGACATGCAAGGGCGATTCAACTCCGAAGGTGCTCAAATGGGATTGCAGGTGAGGAATTCAAGCTTGGATGACATTGCATGTGATTAAATCACACTTGAATGGCATTGCATGTAAGGTATTCATGCTTAGATGGTGTTGCATGTGAAGAATTTGTGCTTGGGTGGTCTTGCATGTCTGATCTAATTCAATATAATCGAAATTCAAGATCTTACCGACGTGTGGGAGAAAACGGGGGTCGATTCGGACTCCGGGTGAGTCCGAACGATCCGTTTGAAAATCGGTGCGCGCTGGAGTCCGCCGCGACGGGATTTGGACAGCCACCGTCTAAAGGATGTTCCGGCCAGCTCCGACGGCTATTTTCTGCGATTCATGCGGCGTTGGAATCTTCTGGAAGAGAGGAAGAGAATGGCGGTGGTTTCAGGGAAAACGGAGCTCTGAGGTGAAAGTTATGGCCGTCGGAAGGTGCGGGGTCGGGGCTCCGCGCCGGTAACAGAACAGGGAGGTTCAAGCGGTTGGACGGGGAGCTTCCGGCGGTTTCTCGGTGCGATTCAGGTGGCTATGGAACGGTCTTGAAGAGAGGAAGAGAATGCCGGTGGTTTCATGTCATTTGGAATTTTCTAGCCAAAGTTATGGCTTCGTGAAGGAGAGGTGCGCAGGGAGGCTGGCGGATTCTCTGGTTGCCGAGGGAGAGAACGAGTGAGCGAGAGAGAAGAAGAAGAAGAAGAAGAAAGGAGGAAGAGAGAATGAAGTCTTGGGTCTTATATTGGGAGGGAATGAAATAAAAAATTGGAGAATGAGGGAGAGAGAGAGAAAGTGGATACATGCATTGGTGGATATAGAATGGGGGGATTTTGATGTATATTGGAACTTGGGTGACATATTCTAATATAGGGAATTATAATGGTGGCCTTGGAATTGAGGTGGCCGTGACACTTGTCACAGCGAGGCGAGAGTTCAATTCTCGAGGAAAATTTGACTGACAAATATCCTCCCAGTGTTTCTTTTCCCTCGGGACGCGTACCGTCGAGACCGGGAAATTCTCTATCGAGCCCGACGTGACTCTCGAGCTATACTAAACTAACAATTCTAATTACCTAGAAATGCTAGGAAATACTCAATCTATGATCCGGAGAACTTCGAATGGTCCGGAGGCATTTTGGAAATTTTCTGTCCTTGTCTCGGTTTCCAATTGAATTTCCTCGAAGGTAACACCGTCCAATTCTCATTGTAACTTTTCTGGCAAATCCGATTGTCCAATTTAGGAATTTTATTTCGTGGCCACTTCCATTGATTTACAACTTTAGTAAATGCTCAGACTAACGGGCGGCTTTAAGGAGATACGCATACAGACCTGTCAGGGTCCACGTACTTTAAGTTCCTTGGTAGCCATTCCCCTTTGGTCAGTCATCCCGAGTTGATCAGGCTCGAGTGAAATTCATCTAAAGCGAAATAATGAAATAAGTCCATTCTCATTAAATTCCCAAAATGGGTCAAAAATTCAGTTACATCAGTGCCATTTTTTTACTGAAGTGATCACTTTAGTACCAAGTTTTTGTCAAAAATGATCACTTTAGTGCCAAAAATTAGTGAAAATGGCCATTTCAGTGCCAGTACCGGTTCAAAATGGCCATTCAATGCACTACTAGTGCGCCGAGATTACACCTGTTGCAGTAGCTGCTGGTGCACCAGCTTACATAGCTGCAGTACCAGCAGCTTGAAGCTACAAATGCACCAGCAACTGATAACAAGCACAATAACATGCACAGACAAACTTCAGCACTTCAGCAACCAGCGAATAACACCATCAACCTCCACATCAGTTAAGATAACCAACCAAAAAGTAATCTGCATATGAAATTTCATTGCCATTGACATTCAATTGATTCTTCACAAACAAGAACATAATCAGTTAGCATCTAATATCATTCACCTCCTATCAAACATGTCAAAGTCAAAAGGCAACAAAAAAAGATATGACAACATCAAACTTAGTCAATTTGCACACCCCCCAGATTTTTTTCCTTTCGATGACTTTTTCACTTGATTCATGATCCTTGCACTCTTTCTAATACATTGGCCAGGTTCTTCAGCTGGGCTTGCAGGTGTTTCATCATCGTCACGTGCAGGTTCTTCAACTGGTGCAGATACTTCAGCTACCCTTGTTGTTTCCTGCACCTTCTTCGCACGAGCTCTGGTAATCGGTGGCTGTTTTGAAAATTCCAAATGACATGAAACCACCGGCATTCTCTTCCTCTCTTCAAGACCGTTCCATAGCCACCTGAATCGCACCGAGAAACCGCCGGAAGCTCCCCGTCCAACCGCTTGAACCTCCCTGTTCTGTTACCGGCGCGGAGCCCCGACCCCGCACCTTCCGACGGCCATAACTTTCACCTCAGAGCTCCGTTTGCCTGAAACCACCGCCATTCTCTTCCTCTCTTCCAGACGATTCCAACGCCGCCTGAATCGCAGAAAATAGCATCGGAGCTGGCCGGAACATCCTTTCGACGGTGGCTGTCCAAATCCCGTCGCGGCGGACTCCAGCGCGCACCGATTTTCAAACGGATCGTTCGGACTCACCCGGAGTCCGAATCGACCCCCGTTTTCTCCCACACGTCGGTAAGATCTTGAATTTCGATTATATTGAATTAGATCAGACATGCAAGACCACCAAGCACAAATTCTTCACATGCAACACCATCTAAGCATGATACTTACATGCAATGCCATTCAAGTGTGATTTAATCACATGCAATGTCATCCAAGCTTGAATTCCTCACATGCAATCCCATTTGAGCACCTTCGGAGTTGAATCGCCCTTGCATGTCCACGGATTGAACACTCTCTCACACTTCCGAATTGTCTCTCTTATAATACAGCTCCAAAGTCAAGCTTCCAAGGCCAACTCTCGATTTTGTGCTTAAAATCGAGAAGGGTAATCTCATAACTAGACTTGGGGTAGAACCATGTGTGAATTGGGTGTTCTTGTGTGTGCCGTGAGATATAATCCTTGCATGACAAAATGTGCTGCTGGCCGTGTGTGTGTGTTTGGTCCGAGAGGTTTAGTACCTACGGGATGTGATATGAGCATTGTATGATGGATTCAGAGAGCCTATGATGGGTAATTATGTGATAATTGACCATGCATGTCCAACTTGAGGATGACCGTGTGTGAGGAGGTTGTGTCGTGAAGTGTAGTCCTTTGTAATCAAGATTGGTTGCTGGTCATGCATGTTAAGTGCTCTCCGAGAGGTCATGGAGTCCATGGAGTGTGATAGGAACATCGTGTGATGGTTCTAGGGCGGTCTAAGACGAGAAATTGTGTGGTATTGGTCGATGCACGTTCAAATAGGTTGCTGGCCGTTCATGAATGATTTTGGCCGCGAGGTCCTAGGGTCCATAATGCACGAGACGAATATTGTACGGTAGCCCTAAGAGGATCCAAGAGTAATCACATATGTTGGGACCCATGCTTGAGGTCAAAAACACTGAAAAACGGAGTTTGAAACTCGGATTGATGTGCATTGTCTGCTTTGGATTCACGTGAGTGATGAATGATGCATTGAACTTTGACATGAATTGTGTGAATCCATGTAAGCTCGATTGAGACAGGCGCGTGCGCTAGAATGCGTGGTGAATTGTGGGCCAAGGCCGAGACATGTAATAACGCCTGATGCATTGCACTTAATCTTATGAGCGGACGTTTGGCGGAGTGCGTAGAACCGTGCGGGACGGCCGGATAGGTGTCAAGAAAACACTGGAGTTGGAGTGACAAGGAGTATCGGCCGTAGGGCAAGTGAGCCACGGTTGCGGTACCGCGCCTGGACGTGCGCGGCACGGGGCGTTGGAGTGACAAGGGTGCCAACTGAGCGAATGCAGGGGCTCGGTTCGGGGCACGGCCGGCAGTGCTATAAGCCACCGGTGGACCTAGCTCGGGTCGATTAAATGAGAAATAACATTTGCATCTGAATGAGACTTGATCATACCATGGCATGAAGTATGCGTTCATTACTGTGATACAGTCCGTTGTTATATGCTGACCATGTGTTTATTGAATCATGTGTCGAACTGCTTCATTTGCATGCTATGTTCTATTTTGAGTCTTTTGTGAAATTACTGGGTTTCGACTCACGCTGTGGGCTGATCGCCCAATTTCAGATCCCCACCCTTGAGGATGTCCTTTATTCCAGTTCGCCACGGTCGACCTGTAGAGATAGAGGATCATGAGGTAGAGTATCAGATACTTGCTGACGGGTGGTACAAGAGGGTGGTTACTACAGTCTGGGTCGATGGGGGGAAAAGGACTGCCTAATAGGTCATCAGTATGTAGCTTGGTATAAATGGAGGGGTTTCTGGCAGGGGCCATTGGACGCCATGGCTGCACCCGTCCTAGGGCCGATGGGAACCCGATACTTAACGTAGTTCACAAGGGTGAGGTTGTGACCCCGAGCCAATGGAGGTGGAAGACTCCGATGGGATGCTAGGATGGAGTTCGACGAGGACGACGTATTCGCCGATAATGACGAAGACCCGGAAGAGCTTCCCCTGTTGACGAGGAGGACCCTTAGTTGTACCTATCTCACGTTGATGGACCTGTCCCTTTTGTTGTGAGGCCGTTAGGGTTTATTTTGGAATGTCGGTTGTAATCTCCCCCATGAGTTTGTCGGACCCGAGCTTCTTTATCACCCTGAACTTTATTTTGTGTTTATCCCTCCCCGTCTAGTTGTATTGAATCCCCAAGGTTGACGAATGTTAAATGTCATGGTCTTTTCCGTCTTCCTGTCTTGCTTGAATGACTGTTGGTTGGGAGTAGAGCGCTATCTGCTGTCGCTTTTAGTTATCCGTCGTTTGGCCGCGACGAGTCCTGGGCCGTCGTTCGCAGTTGGGCCAAGCGATGTGATTGCAGGTCAGGTGTAACTCGACGGGGATGCCGCGCGGCCCGCCGGGATCCGGGGCGTGACATCACCGCCTCGAAATTGGTATCAGAGCAAGGACAGCTCGAGATGAGACTGATTTGAGGTTTGGAGTAATAAGGATGGTGATTCATGGGGTAGTTAGATAGCAAGACCCCTAAGGCAGGATTAAGATGGGAACGCTGCATGTCATTGATTGGCGCATGTGATTGCTATTGTAAACTGGTTGCCCAGGTCTGTGCTAGGTCCTTGTGTTAAATGCTATTTATGGTACTGCTAATTTGCAGATTGCGTCTGGACCTAAGGTAAGAGACCGAACCCTAACTGTGATGTGATGTGAGTGCCTTTCTGAAACTGTTGTTAGTGGCCATATGTTAGCCTGTTGTTGTGTATTGCTAGACCTGAGGTGTGGTATAGGCCTTAATTCCTCAACGGATTATAACAGGTCTAGGTAAGTAAGATCCGAGAGCATGAACAATCGAGGCAGGCCTAGGAGGACTGATGGCACATCAGGCTCACAAGCTCCAGCAGCTGAAAACCCCAGCATCGCAGACATACTGCGAGTGCTAGCTGAGATGGGGAATCTGATGGGCAGGCAGGCTGCAGAAAGAGATGCCACTGTAGCCCAGGCCGCTGAAGCTGCGGTAGCTGCTGCTAATGCAAATGGAGCGAACGGAGCGAATGGGAACAATGGTCATGGGAATGGAGATCGACAGGCACCACACCTGGTGGAGCAGTTTGAAGTTACAACCGTCAAAGTTTGACGGAGGTGGTGGGCCTGAAGCAGCCTCTCTTTGGATTGAACGGCTGGAAAAGCGTTTGACGTACTGAGGTGCACGGACGAAGAAAGGGTTTCACTGGCGGTCTACCAGCTCCAAGATACCGCGAATGACTGGTGGAAGGCTACTCGAGGAAGGATCTTTCCCGAGGGTATAGCGCCAAACTGGACAGCTTTCTGCGAGGCCTTCAATGTCAAGTATTTCTTCGAAGCTGCGCAGGAGAGGAAGATGGAGGAGTTCCTGCGACTCCGCCAAGGGCAGATGACGGTGGACCAGTACGAGGCTGAGTTTGCAAGGTTGTCTAAATTCGCGCCCAGATTGATTGAGAATGCTTGGGACAGAGCACGGAGGTTCCGTGAAGGACTGAGGCCGGACCTCCGCAGCAGATTGATCACTGCAGGAGTAAGGGAGTATGGAGCAATGTATGAACGAGCACAGGAGTTCGAAAGGGACTCGAACGAAAGAAGCACCGCATCTGGTTCGCGGTTTACACACTCGAGGGATAACCGAAGCCTTGGGAAAAGGCCAATGATGGACAACAGGAGGTTTGTCCCTCCAGCCCGGAAGACTCTGGGAAAACCGACGACAGGTAATGGTCCAAGATGCTCTGACTGTGGAATGAGGCATGCGATCGGATCTTGCCCTAAGAAGACTGGTGCTTGCTCGGGCAGATGGGGCATTTGGCAAGGCAATGCCCGAGGAAGAACCGTGGACAACAGAATCAGCAGCAAGGACCCCCGATAAGACCACCACCGGTAGCTGCACAAGGAAACCAGAATCGACCACCTGCACAAGGGAGAGTGTACGCTGTGGCGCGTAAGGACACTGAGGACGCGCCAGGGGTGATCACAGGTACGATCTCTCTCTGTGGATGCGCTGCTTATGCCTTGTTTGATCCGGGAGCTACACACTCGTTTGTGTCTGAGCAGTTTGCCCTTTTGTCTAATATGGAGATGAAACCGTTGAAAGTAACGCTGCATGTTATGACTCCATTGAAAGATAGGATTCCTGTTCTAATGGGTTGCATGGGCTGTGAGATAACTTTTGGTGTAGGAAGGGGAGTAATTGACTTGGTAGTGCTGCCCATGTTTGACTTTGACGTCATAATAGGAATGGATTGGTTGACTAAACAGGGAGCCGTGATTGATTGTAGTAGCAGGGTGATCCAGTTTAACCCAGCTGGGCACCCTAGATTTGAATTTGTGGGTAGTCAGGGAGGAACTTCAATTCCTTTGATAACGTCGTTGGAAGCGACCAAACTGTTGGATGAGGGATGTCAGGGTTATCTGGCGTCTGTAGTCGACTCCTCTGTGGAAGAAGTGAGGTTGGAGGATGTGGCTATAGTTTCGTGAATTCCCTGATGTATTCCCACAGGAGTTGCCTGGCTTACCGCCAGAAAGAGAGGTAGAGTTTATTATCGAATTAGTTCCAGGAACTGAACCGATTTCTAAGGCACCCTATAGGATGGCGTTGGTGGAGCTAAAGGAGCTCAAGGTGCAGATGCAGGAAATGTTAGACAAAGGATTCATCCGACCCAGTGCGTCGCCATGGGGCGCGCCAGTGCTGTTTGTTAAGAAAAAGGATGGGTCGTTGAGATTGTGTATTGACTATAGACAACTGAACCAGGTGACGGTGAAGAACAAGTACCCACTCCCCAGGATTGATGATCTATTCGATCAATTACAGGGAGCAACCATATTCTCAAAGATTGATCTTAGGACGGGTTACCACCAGCTGAGGATTAGGAGTGAGGATATACCAAAAACGGCATTTAGGACAAGGTATGGTCATTACGAGTTCACGGTTATGCCATTTGGGTTGACCAATGCGCCTGTGCATTCATGGACCTAATGAACAGGGTGTTCAAGGAATTTTTAGACCAATTTGTTATAGTGTTCATTGACGATATCCTGGTTTACTCACGGAGTGTTTGAGGACCATGAATGCACTTGAGGACAGTATTGGAGACGCTGAGGAAGCATTCGCTATATGCCAAGTTCAGTAAATGCGAATTTTGGCTGAGTAAAGTAGCTTTCCTTGGACATGTAATCTCTGGCGAATTTTGGCTGAGGAAGGGCGGTTTTTGGGCGCGAGACGGACGGCTTCTTCTTCTCGGACGTATGGGGAAGACTGAGAAAGGGGGAGGAGGTGAGGTCGGTTCAGGGCAAGTGTGGTTCTCAAGACCACAAAATGGATGGACAAGGGGCTATGGGACTTACCAAGGCGTAGGGCGGTTCGTTGGTGGCGGTCGGCGGCGAATGGAGGCGGCGGACGGTGGAGTTGGGCGGTCGGCCGGACGAAGAAGAAGGAGAAGAAGATGGCGTGGAAGGAGAGAGAGAGGGGGAGGGTCGGCCGAATGGTGTAGGGGAAGAGAAGAGAGGGATTATCATGCTAATTAAAAATAAAATAAAAGAGTAAGTGGGGTTAGGTATTAGGTATAAAGACAATGATGTGATCTTGTACTTTGAGTTGATATTGATTACATTGGAAAAAAATTGTGCCCGATTGACCGATTGATTTGATTGATTAATTGATGGGACATGACTGATGTGCCATCTGATTTGACTTGCCTCGATTTGCGTGCTAAAGCACTGATTCGGCTTCGATCTATCGCGGCCTCACTCTCAACGACTCTAAATGAATCTAATTCTAAGGACTGAGCATTTACTGGGGGCATTTCAGTAATTTTCCATTCACGTCTTGCTTCGCGACGTTCCCCGACTGATTGCCCTTCGGCGGCGTTCTGCAATGATCTCATTTCTCCAGTGTAACTACCTTAGGAACTCAATGTCCATACCGGAATTCATTTGTGGTCGAATTCATTAAATACTGATTCTGTCGATATCTCAGACCAACGTGCGGCTGTTTTGAAAAAATTTCCCAAGTAGCCTTTCCTTTCGGTTAGTCATCGCAGGGTAGCAATCCTGAGGCGAGTATCGATCCAGAGGACTAACGAAGTATATCCATTCATTTAGAAGTCCCGGTAACTGGTCGATTTTCAACTGTCACAGATTGTCTTAAAATTCAGCGTTTTTTTTTTGGCTAGTGGAAAAGGTCTCGTTAACGAGTGGAACTTCGTTCGTCTAGGGCGTAGAAAATCCAAATTACATGTTTCGAGAAAATTACATGATAGGCCTACACCGTTATTTTCACTCTCCTACTTAATTCCTTAAGTGATAACAACAAGATAACGTATGATTAGCCACGAGAAAGATATCATGAGACTAATTAGTAGTTCCGACGGCAAATGAGTAGCAAATGAAATGTTGTAATGGCTATATGGCGAGGCTGGAGAAGTGTTTTTTTCAACTAATGGTTACCAATTTTGTTGTCATCACCACCTTCAGATTACTCAGATTAAAGTAGACGATGCCGTCATTTATAACCTACAAATCAGAAAGGTTCTATCACTTAACTCTTTCTTTCTGGCATGGCAAGTAGATTTTGCATTACACGATGAATTATGAATGCAATGCCATTAAAGTTTGTTTGAAGTGTCAAATTATTCCCCCCCCCCCCCCCCCGTCTTCTCTCTCTCTCTCTCTGATTCTTTAATGGAGCGCAATGGTATAACAGAAGAAGAGAGGCCAAAAGGTCGTTAAGTCAACTCGGCTGACGGTTGTGATCGCCGGGATTAAGATCTAGGTGATAAGCACGCTAACGGCGACGAGGGATCAAATGAATGAGTTACCTATCAAATCAAAGAATCACATGGTGTAATTGAACGTACATTGCCTATCAACTCAAGAATAGAATAGGGTACTTACAGATGCATACATTTGCGTAATGGTGGTGGTGATGGTGGACTACTTAACTAGGAATATTAATAAATATGATTCCCTTTTACTAACTACCTCTTTCCTAACTTGCTATTTCGATTTTCCGATTATGCCTTTTTAGCTTTTCTTTTATGATAGTTGCTCCTCTCTCCCTCTTTCTCTATTCTCACCACGGGTCTCCACGCACTAGCCACGGTTAAAGTCCACTCTATGTTAATATGATTAACGATGATCAAATTGGAACTAAAACGTAGGGATAGAAGATCGATTCTCATGCTTATTATACCTTTCTCCATTACCTTTCAGTGCATCATGCAATGTACAACTTTCCAAAAGAGGGTGTCTTGATTCGGCCATGAAGTAAGTCCTCGCCTTGCTCGAAAATGGAGGAAGGTGATTGTCTCGGTGATTGACAGTAAATCGAGAAAAATTGTCAAAAAGTCCTACCTATTGCACTTTGTCATTTAGTCCTAACCTTTTAATTTTACCAATTTAGTCCTAACTTTTTTTTCTCGTCGATTCAGTCCTAAACCTTTTATAATTATGCCAATTCAGTCCTTCCGGTGTATTTTCCGCCGGGCCGGCGCTGACTTGGGTGCCGACCAGCCGCGACCTAATATTTTAATATATATTTTTTTAATTTTTAATATTTGTTTTTTAAAAAAAATTCTTTCCTTTTTCTTTTCTTTTTTCTCCTCCCATTTGGTCCGGCGACAGGACCAGAGGATGCGGGGTGAGGCTTGCCTCGTCGGCTCGACCTCAGGCGAGGCTCATCCTCGCCCAAGATCTGGCCTCGAACGCTGCCGGAGGCGAGGCTCGGCCTCGCATCCCAGATTCTAAGCGGTTTTGAGCCGATAAGGCGAGCCTCGCCTAGCCGTCGCAGGCTCGGCCTCGCCTGGCCATGGCGAGCCTCGTGACGGTCTCGCCCGATCTGGTCTCGCCCACTAGCCCGATCTGAGTGAGGTCGAGCCGAAGAGGCGAGCCTCGCGACGGTCCTCGCCCAGATCTGGGCTGGCAAGGTGCCTCTCTCAGCCATCGCAGTCTCGGCCTCGCCCAGCCACGCCAAGGTCACGCTGGCCGTCGTTTGGTCCATCGCTGGAGCAGAGGAAGCAGCGGCCCGCGAGGAGGAAGATGGGTGAGGAAAAAAGAAAAGAAAAGAAAAGAAAAAAAATATATTTTAAAAAATATTTTAAAAATTCAAAAAATATTAAAAAATTAGGTTGCCGCTGGCCGGTGTCCATGTCACGCGCGGCAGGTGCCCTACGTACAGCGCCGGGCCGGCGAAAATTCACCGGAATGGACTGAATTGGCATAATTACAAAAAGGGTTTAGGACTGAATCGGCGCAAATAGAAAAGGTTTAGGACTGAATTGGCAAAATTAAAGGTTTAGGACTAAATTGATAAAAGCGTAATAGGTTTAGGACTTTTTTGACATTTTCCCGACGTAAATCTCATTCAAGTCCTTTCACCACTGATACTCCAAAAAGAAAAACACTCCCACGACATCCGAGATTAATGACCAAACATATATGGTAATCTTTTGCTTCGCAGAAACAGACCAAGTCTTTTATTTAAAAAAATTGATTTTTCTTTTTCTTATTCTCTTTTTGCCAGAAGAAAAGAGTCTTGTTTGACGAGTGGAACTTCATTCCCCTAAACTAGAATCGAACTTACACTTCTCAAGAAAACTATGTGATTGCCTACACCACAATTTTCCACTCAGCACTATCACTATATCGTT
>JAGVVM010009632.1:0-21134 GCA_019149425.1 Psidium friedrichsthalianum
AAGATAATGCCCTCTGAGTAGCGCATCGTACGACCTAAAAAATCAAGACCCAGTATGGCACGGTGTGGAGACTCAAAGAGGTGAGATATACAAAGCGCAGGAAACAAGATCATTTGGCGCGTCAACGGCAAGAGGCGACAAGTACCCGAATTTTTTTTTTTCCCGAGCTAGGGTGGCTCAGGGCTCATTCAAGTGGTCCCCAAATCCTCCAATGTGATGGGATCGCGGATTACCGGAGACATTTGACTACAAAGGAATGATAAGACAAAGCTAGAGCTATGACTAGGGACAAGAGGAAAACGGTAACTGAAAGAGGAGAGCACATGGAGTGGCAAACCCGCACGACATTTTTATTAGAATGTGTATGCGCGTGGAGACCAACAGTGATTCATCGGATAAAGAAATTAGATGCTTGGAGATGTATTTAGTAAGCAAACAACGCTAAGGGCGGATGGAAAGAGGAAGGCTCAAGGCGGAGATCTTCCGTGGGTAGTTTCCGGTACAAGGAAGATCACTACATCTAGAGGACGCCCGGCACACGACGGGCATGCTACAAATCCGCCCCCCCCCTTGGAAGCCTCACAATTGAGATTGAGAGTGTATAAGTCCTAGGATACAGAAGACATACCGCACGGCGTACAAACTTGAGATGGTTTATTCTTTCCTTCAAATGTTTTTTGGCCACCCCAACACTCGAACATGAGAGACACTGCAAGATGCCATATGAGTGTCACATTGCACCCCAAGTCACACCTACTACTCTGAGTCCCCAAGAATATTTGAACCATCAGCATTTACATTGCTTAGTCCCAGCATGGAAGTTTTACAATCTGGTCACCACAAAAAGCTTTCCACCACAACCAACAAATGCCTCAAATTTGATCAAATCACGTGAGAAGTTCATGATAGAGTATATGGAAAATGGGCAAAAATATGAAGTCAGATGATACCAGCTTCAAGCAAACATCTATTTAAAGCTCCCTAAATAAGACAACAGTCACAGTAGCACTCTTTATATAAAAAAATTAGTTCACTTTGTTTATACATAAAGTTACTTGTTGCCTTTCTTTATTAGCTTTAATAATTGTGGGCAAATTGACATGGTTACAAATGACCTTAAATGTCCAAATGTACAATTTCCGAAGAATTCAAGATGTTCAATGGTAAATAAAAGTTAATCTGCATTAAAAAGTAAAAGTTGCACCAAATTGGCACTTAAAATGCAAGATTTCTGTTGCCATTTCTTTAAGTTAATAAGGAGAGGAGGAAAAAAGAAATGGACCATCCACATGATTATAGAATGGAAAACTGACCATTGAAGAGCTCTTTTGTAATTTATAGTTCTCATACAAGGCAAACAACCACTTCGATCTTTCCATATGTAGGCAAGAATGTTGTCAATGAACCATTCACTTCTATAGCCAGGAAGTTTTGCAAAAGCTGACATTCATGCGCATGGGTTATATGACAGACAGAATATTCTAAAATTGCTCGTAACAGAACAATGGAAGCTAAGACAGACAGAATAGATAGTTGCAGAAAAGAGTTTAAGCATCAAAGTAATCCGCCACAAAGCCAAAAGTGTGCAGACGAACCAAATATAAAACAAGCCATCCATTTCCTGCCTCTGCACCCTGCCAAGCAGCTCGACAAGAAGGAATCCGCCTATACAAAGAACAGGCTCTGGAAACTTGAATTTCTGCAAACAGTTCTCCTATGAAAGAGACAGATTACATGATCAGCCAAAAAAAAAAATCCTCCAAAGGAAACAAGTTTCCGTCAATCATGTCACATTCAAACCCTTGATTATTCAAGAGTGACAACCTCTCTGTACTCTAACTCCAAGGACGTTCCGTTTACAACTACTCTGACCATCAAGTCATGGCAATCATTTATTTGTGGGCAATGCTAACGACGCTTCTTAGCAGGTCTCTTAACACTTGCCGGGCACTATTTCACTCTCTATAAGGAAAAAACTTATCTAAGGACAAAAAATTCTGCTATTTAACAAAGCAAGACAGAAAGAAAAAAAATAGAAATTGAGATCTTTGGAAAATGATGACAAAGTTAAGGTGAGGAACGCTGTGTAAAACACATTACCGAAGAACACAAAAGGAAATTAACAACTTTAAGGTCCTGTTTGTTCTTTCCCCATATAAGGAAGCATGTGGAGAATGGTGTTCTTAAAACGTAATGAAAGCTGAAAGAAAGTATACTGCATCTCATACACGAAAAGAGAATTGACAACTTCATCCAGTCTGCATTCTTCCAAGGGACAGTAGAGACTAGTAGATGAAACAAACAACACCATGTAGCAGCCAAAGAGCCCCACTTGCCTGAGCCATGGGAAACTCTAGGGAAGTGTAAGTCCATGTAAACTTATCATTTGGAAAATCATGACATGATTGATCGACCGAATCAAGATCCACTGAAGCTTTGGGATAACCCATCCGAAATCGCACAGATTTGGCCGAATATATAGGTAATCCAGGCTGAAAATAAGCTGCCCATGACAATAATTTCATTTATTAAAGATACAAATAGACACAAAAATCAACGAGCAGAGTGCAAAAGAAATCAGGAAAAACTTGAAAAGGCTGGACGTCAATCTCCGTTACAACACACAAATCACAACCAGTTTGTAAATCAAAGTCTCAGGCGCAGCAGGATTCTTTTGTCCTTTACTGGACCAGTATGAGGCGATCCTTCCAACCCTATCTCTCAATTCCAGAGTATTAATAATACCCTCCTCCGGGAAATTGTCAGTGCTGGAAGCGCTTATTGCATCTGAAATACACTCTCTGTCAACCACTGATTCAGAACAATGAGACAGAAAACCATAGACCCTATGCTCCCTTTCCAGAATGTCCCATTCTTTAGTGTTGCTAGAACCACTTTCAGCATCACTTTTGAAGGAGCAGCTTTCGGTGACATGATCAACTTTCGATAACTGAGGAAACATTCTGAGGCATAGTTGCTTGGAAAGGCCATTGGAGACCACTGCATAAAGCCAAAAACCAAAACCGTTCAATTAATAGTATGTCGAAATCCGCAAACTGATTAACATCCAAATATGAAGTCAAAGATCCATCATAACTGTTACTGCAACACAACAAAATATGATGAATTGATTAATGACAATTACTTGATGAACAGTTGCTTCATAGAAAAAAATGCTGATAGTCTACCTGGTGTTCCAATCATTAATTAGAAAAATGGTATATAATCATGTCACCACATATCCAGAAAGCTTAGATAAACAGAGCAATAGCTTAAAGCTTAGTTCCAAGCTCTCCATGAAATTAATTGTATTATTTCCTGAAAACCTATGTCAAAATAAAAAATGAACCCCTTGGCATTTCAAACATCACCAGCATATGCTCCAATGTTGCCAGAACACATCGTATTTCATGCAGATTCATAATGAACTACAGAAGCACAAAGCAATATAAGTCATCTATGGTAAAGCAACTCTCCTGAAGATGTAATTCAACTGAATGTCCACGCTTCATCAGCCAGGCACTACAGATAGAAAATCCATTTCCAACGAGTTGGCATAGAATGTTATTTTCAGGATGAACTTGCTGATCCATGTAACTTCATCAGCTAGGTACTATTGCTATAGTGAGTACAATTCAGTCGCGCCAAAAAGAGCTACTTTAGCATCCTCTTTCATACATAAGATAGAAACAATAATGTACATATAATCCAATTAAGGAGTGCTAAACATATTCTTCCATGACTTTACCCAAAAAAAAAAAAAACATATTCTTCCATGCAAGAAAGAGCACTAAACTGATGAACAGAATCTGAAGAGCACTAAACTGATGGACAGAATCTGACATAATAATATCAAAGGAAACTAGCTTTATCCTCGATTTTCATCAGCATACCAAATTCGTGCCAGGAGTGCGAAACGCAGCTAGCTCGAGCAAGATCGCCAGGGTTGCCCAAACTCATAAGTATCTCAAATGACACATCCAATCCAACTCTTGGCACAAAATCCATAGAAGGATCCATATCTGCTAGCATAAGCAAGCTCCAGATGCCTTCTCCAACGTCAAATCCTACATTAGTATCATCATCAAACAACAATAGAATCCCCTTAGAATACAAAAAGTAGGGCATTTAGATCACCGAATGCATCAAGGGACAACAACTATAGTTAACTAACGATTCAACTTAGTACAGTTAAACGAGAAATTTAGAGCTTAAGCCTCTGTACATAAAAGAAAATCAAGCAAATTGGGAGTCCAAACTGAACAAAAACTCTCCACCGTGAATTGGTAATTTTGCTTATACTGTAAACACAACTAGGCCAGGCTATTTTTCTTGTTTCTGAATTTCCAATCATTGTGAAATTCACGGGAACCATAAAATGCCCTCATGCACAGGTGTGGCAGAAAACTCTGAACGAGGAAATCCCATTGAAAAAGAGCAACTAAAAAAGTTCATCTTTTTCCTCCAATTTCACACGCAAATTCTACGAATCAAATTGACGACGAAAATCAACCTTACCCAACATTCCAGAATCCAATCAAATGACGACCGAGCGAGAGAGACGAAAAATCAAAGCCAAATTTTTAGTTTTAGCTCGCGATGAACAAAATCCCAATTGGAATTCAGACGAACGAAGCACCCGGCTGCTTTAAGCAAAGTGAAAAATCGATGCAGATGGACAGAGAGATGCGAGATTCCACCTTCTGTCGCCGGTGTGCACGAGTCTCATCGAGGTCGTCCAAACCCTAGATAGGAAACGAAAAAAAAATAAAATTGCTTGATAGAGAGAGCCCTGCTCCTGTGGTTGCTTATGATGAATATCTGCGATCGAGCGCGCGCGAGAGAGAGAGAGTGTGTGTGTGTATCGAAGGAAATGGCTTTTACCTGAAATTTCCAACTTAAGTAACGAAGTTACAAACTCCCATTTACTTTAATTAATTGTTTTTGGTTTTTTCTGGTCGATAATTTGTTTTTGGTTGAAAATTGCAGGTCTGGTCTGTTCGCGTGTGTTTTAAGAAATATATAACAATTATGGAAAAAAAAAAAGAGGAGGTTTTTGTAGAAAAGAATACTCCACATTTAATGAGTAGATCATTCATTTCAAACATATTGAGAATAGATTACAAAATCGAATGTTTATGCTTCGAATAAAATATAGGGAAAATTTTTTTAAAAAAAAAAGACTGAAATGCCTTCATTTTCTCAATAGAGACATGAAGTGACCTTATCAATTAAAAAAAAAGGCATGAAATAGATATTATTTCAAATAAAGACTTGAGGTGACCTTCACATCTCAAAAAAAAAAAGGCTTGACTCGCCTTTTAGTAGGGGTATTTTGATCATTTTTGTATTTTTTATTCATTTTTCCTTTTTTCTAGTTTTTCAAAAAAACGAAAAAAAAAAACGAAGAAACACATGGCCGCCACCCCAATGCCATCGAGGCACTAGTGAAGGCCAGCACTCGGTAAGGGCCTCCTTGACCCTCCCTCAGACTTGGACTAGGGCCAGCGACCCTCACCCAAATCTAAGGGAGGGCTAGGGATCTCACATAGGTGCCGACAACCCCGAGGTGAGGGTGGCCACCTCACCAGCGTTGGGGCAACAGCCACAAGTGGGAGGGTAGCTTGTATTTCTTTGCTTTTTTTTTTCAGTTTTAGTTTTTTTAATTGTTCATTTAATTTAATAAAAAGTAGGATAAAGTTATATTTTGATAAAAATACCCTTGATCAATCAGAATTTTTAGCGAGCCGACAAGATCAAACCCTTATTTGAAACAATTATGGCCACTCCAGGCATTTATTTGAGAAAATGACAGTAGTCGGAGCACTTTTTTTAAAATTTTTCCTAAAATACATATGATATATGTAATAACAACAGTAATAGATGAAACCTATTCATTATATATTACAGGTTATCCTATGAGAGAAATGTATTCGCATATTATTCATATGCAAAACGACACCAAAAGTGCCAAAATTTATTGTACGGCGTTGACTTTGCTATCAAATCTTTTGCCAGCTTACTTAAGTACCAAATCAAAGAAAAAATAATTACTTAAGTGCTAATGGCGAGAAATTCCAACCAAATTGATTATGTGTCATTTATTATTAAATTTTACTATTATGTGGAATTTGAAAATAAAAATCAGTCTGCATGGATTTTTTTTTTAAAAACATGAAAAACAAAAAAATTAAAAAAAATGTAAAAAGAAAAGGGAAGGGCTTGGCGTATTGGCGAGGGCTTGCACAACTCTTGTCATAGCCACAGGCCCACGCAGCCAACAACGTCTGGCGAGGGTGGGATATGGCTGAAAGGGATTGCCAGCCTTGGCCAATGGCCATGTCCCATGCCAATTGCAAGCAAAGGCTTGACCTTACAGATCTAGACAAGTCAACCTCCCCTACCCTAACAAGGCCTAGGCCTAGTCGTTGTTGGGCGAGGGCGACCTAGCCCAATGACAACCAAGCCTCGCCGACCTTGGTGAGGCCTCACCTACAGTCAAGGGTTCATTGGGGCTTAGCAACCCCCATCGGCCATCCCCCACCCTCACTGGTTGGCAAGGGTGGGGTTGTGGCCGCAAGGGCTACAACCCTTCATTTTCTTTTTCTTTTTTTGAATTTTAGCTTTTTTTTATTGCTAAGTAGTATCCTTTGGCAAGTCACATAGGATTAGATTATTTTAAAAAAAATACAACCGGAGTTGGCACTTAAATAATAATTTTAAAAAAATTGGCGCTTAAGTAATAAAAAAAAGGACACCAAAGTGAACGTCTTAAATAAATTTTGACACTTCTCGTGCCTTTCTACCATTTTTTTATGCAATAAATGTCAAAAGTGAATTATTGCTCATCCAGTATCGACAAATAAATATCTCATCTGCCGTTCTAACTCATCTCTTATTGAGAGGCGGATGATTAAGATTTTCTAATTCGTGCGGCAATGAAACAGAAAAAAAATTATTATACCGAATGGATTCCCACTAAAGTTTAATAGGCTCGATTCAATGAAGCATAAGTCTAGCGTAAATCAGATTCTTAAGTTAAAAATAACTGGCAAATGAGGACTTGCGGAGGTTTTTTTTTTTTTTTTTGTAGATTGTATTACATGTTGAATATCCTACGCAATTGTAATAATTGGGTTTAGCATTCTCAACGTATTAAGTGCCTGAACTACGAGGGCTCTCAGCCACTACAATAGTTTAAATGCTTGAGAAAGTTTTTATCCTTAATGCGAAAAATACCAATTAATGTTGTATTGGCAAATTGAAATGATATTAGCCCCTAATCTGATTTAATAATTCCCGTAGTTTTCCGTAATCTTTTCCTTCGATATAATATGCTTTGATTTTTTACGCATTGTTTTCGACACTAATTCTTAAATTCCCTGTCTAAAAACTTTCCACTTCCACGAAATTTCGTGTCCTTAGGAGAAAAGATCCTTGGCCTCTAGCTCTACTGATATAAGGTGCTTACAATACCAGCGTTTCTATGTTTAACCTTAAATGTGTCGGATCATGATACGACATTTCATTCTGATTGAATACCAAAAAAACATCGTACCAAATCGAAAAACCACTTCCAATGTCACAACCGAGGGTAAAGCAATCCTGAAATATGTGAAGCGAAAGACTACCAGCCAAAATACTCTTTCATATAACCAATTTCATCGCGCCATGTGGAAAGGAAGAACAACTAGTTCATATATTTGCACAGAAAGTTGATTATTTGGAAGGGAGAGGAGCAAAAAACAGACACATATGTACATGGACACAGTAAGCTTCGTGATCCAATCAAAACTAGCTCTAAGGTTTGACACGAACTATGTACTATCGCATGCTTCTCCATCTTGCTACAATACTAGCACTTTCGGCAATGAATTAATCAATTTACCTACACTGCTAGGACATAGAAAACGCAGTCGACACAGAGACCGCCTTTGGTGTGAGTGCAGTCGATCTGGTCATTGAAAATTGATCTTTGTGGATGAGTCAGGGTTCCCAACGACAAAGTCTCCCGTGTGGTATGGTCCGTTCCCAGGATTGTCCACATGGCCTGGACACGACGCGCTGTCCATCCAGAAGTTGTGAGCTGGAAGTGGACGGGTTTTACGTCCCAGCCGTGGACATGCTCGGGATTGCATACGCGGCGGCCCAGTCTCGTTAGTCGACTTACCGAGCTGGACTCTGAAGAAGACACTGTACGTCCCTGCGGGGAAATGGAAACTCCAACTCTCCATCTACTTCAAACCACCAGATTTGCTGTAGATATGCAACCGTATGGAATCTGCATGTAACAAGCAGGGAAAGAAAATCAAGTCTTACCATTTTTATAAGATAAGATCATTCCAAGATGTTGTTATATGACGCAAAGCAGTGGCAACGTTTTACTAAACCAAATCTTCGAGCACTAGCTTCTTCGCCAAAATTATAAATTCTCAGCAAATGTTCGAGTAACTTCAAATAAAGAGACTACTTTGCCACTTGTACTCCAAAGATACTATTCTAATAACTAGTATTCACCAAACGAAAGAAGAAACTCTTGGAGCATTAGTTGCAATACATGATATCGTGCTGGCAAGTAGCTGCATGTCACTATATATTTTGAAGAAGCTTGGCGGACTATTGTAACAATTCAAGGAACAAGCAAATGCATTCCTCACATGTCACCAAATCTTTTTCAGAAACATCACTCTCCAAGGAAGGTCCAGTACTAAAGTACTAGGTTCCTATCTGACCAAAGTTCACATCTTCGGTGTAATCATCTCCGGAAGTCCTTTGTACAGAACTAAACTTAGCGAAATTATTTGAAGCTTCGAAACCGAGCATGCCATTATGCAGCACTCTAATCTTCCAGTATTTCCCAGCACTGCAAGAACATATTTTGCCGGGATGTTATCTAACTCATACAACATGATCCAATTACAATATCCTCTAGCGGCATCAAAGCGAGCCTTGTTTACCAGATAATAAAAAATCGATACGGGATAGGGGGTAATTTGGTTCATCCAGGAGCAAAATGAGGAAAGATTTACCTAGATTCCTCAGTCGAAATGTGATTCCAGTATCTTCGATCATCTATTCCGGTGATCATCAAGGCCTTGGATGAAATCGATAGACAAACCCCACCCGTCCTCTTATCCAGCCAAATTTCCTGCATCCCACGGCCCCGTCCACCAACGATCAGTGAAACGACAGCTAAATTATTGAATAAACTTCCCAATTCTTCTGATCCAAGAAATCCGATTCGCCCCACTTCAACTAATCCAAAGAAGAGAAAAGGCAAGACTTTTTCTATTGAAATTGCTAAGTTCCGCCAAAAAGAACAAAAAATTGCGAGCTCCTCATCTTTTCTTATCTTATCTTACCTTCAATTAAGGAAGGACTACAAACATCTCGAAACCCAGGAGAAAAAGGGAAAAGAGAATGAAAAGCTTTGCACCTTTGTACCGCCATCAAAAGAATTAGGCCTGCAAAGTCGAGCATAGATCTCCCTCTTGCCCAAATTCAACACTTTCGGCCTTCCAACACTTCTCGACAATGTAGCATAGATCTCCCTCTTGCAATTTTTCGATTCCAACACTTCTCGACAATCACCCCGTAATTCTCCGGCAATTTCGATTCCAGATGAAATCGCAGAAGAAGCCCACGAAAAGCCCGATTCATCGGGCCAAGCTACAGATTTCGGGCGGATCCAAGTACATCAGCACCGACGCACGCAGCTCTCCGGTATATCACCCAGCCTCGGCTTCGACAGAGCCTCATCCCCGTCCGGGTCCGACGAAATCCCCGAGAAACCGCACCCATAAAGCCCTAGAAATCGCGAGCTACCTCGAACCGGAGCCAAACGTGAGCTGAAAGAGGCAAGATGGAGAGGAGACACCGGGCGGGAGAGAGCGGATTCAGTCCCTGAACTTGAATCGGAAGGTGTAGATTTTCAGGGAGAGCGAGACCTTGACGTTCAAGCTCGAAATATCCATCTCCTCTTCGAAGGGATCAGGCTCGGAATGAATTGCTGAACGGGGATTTTCTTCCCCTCTCAAGAAGACAGGACCACGTTGACTAGGATTTCGATGGAGAGAGAGAGAGAGAGAGAGAGAGAGAAGCGAAAAGGCGATGCCGGAAATAGCAAACCGTAGAGAAAGAACCGGAGTGGCCGTGTCGGGGTTTCACGGGGAGACACAGGGAAGTTGACGATTTAACACATTGGCAACAATGTAGATGTACCTAGCTGGTGAGAATTCTGACGAAAAGAACAAAACTAAAGTGGTGAGAAATTCATATTCATGTTATCCACGTAACCGCGCGTGCATTTGAACTTTGTGAATTACGACTGGGCATCGCGAGTAGCACGCAAAATCGTCCCGTCCACGTGCATCGAATGCGAAGTGACCGGTGCGGCTCTTAAGATTAATATCGACGGGGGACCCTTTGATCGAAATACGTAACATTTTGGATTTGATAGCCGCTATGAACTAAGTAATAGATAAGCTGGATTTTCGTTGCCTCTATGTGCCCAGCCGTTTTTGGCGGAGCGTGCAAGACACGCTCCTCTCCTCCTCGTCGAAAAATATCAGAACGTCATTCTTGCTATGGCCGCTCCGGCGAACGAGCGCATGCGCTGACCAATTAGACTAGCCTCAGGGTTCGGGAATGTTTGGAAGCAATGACCGGACACGTGTAAGGACAACATAACAACCCCAATTTGGGGGAACATTAAAGGGATGCACGGTTTTTTTGTGATATTATCTATAGGTTTAGAAAAATGTTTGACCAAGCCAAACTACTGATATTGATGAGATTGATGGATTCGGATGGAGAGATATTGTCTTTATTTGAGTTCCCAGAAAAAATCCGATCAAGAAATTGTCAATCGAAGAAATAACTTAATATTTCCATCCGATACCTCGCTTCTTAGCATCGAACATATTGCTAACGAAAGCGTCACGCGATTTCGGGGTCTTTTTGTTCTTTCGGGCGATACCCTTTTGGTAATGGATATTATCCATCCTTCCTCAATGGAGGGGTTCGTATTTGTATTCGATCTTTATGTAGAGTTTTTGTCGCTTGCGCGACTAATCTCGATCAGACAATAATTCAACGTAAATTCTTTATTTCACCAAATACATTTTGCTTGTCATTATTCTTGGCGTCGAGACGAACGGGCAATCATTCCTCATTTGTTATTAGAACAATCGCATCTACAGACTACATTAACGAAAAGCAACGGATAAAGCTTATTGTATTTATAATAAATTCCATTATAGAATGAAAGCTCGGTCTCTTTTTAATACAATTAGGGTTAGTAATCACAAACATTTTCCATTTAATTTAGTTGGAGTTATCGTTGACCAACGAAGATTCGTGATAATCATCAAGGCATCAAGGCTTCCCCTTGTGCGGTGGATCCGAGTCAGCAGATGTCTTTCGGACCACACGTGGCAGGCGCAGGAGTCACAAACATCCTCGTCCCAGTCATCACTTCATCCTCTTCTCCATAGTTTCTTCTCCGTCGGTACGATAAGATATATATCTCGACGGTGTAAAAAGTAGTTCGCTTTCTTTGCATACTTTGACTAGAAACAGTCGTTTCTTGTATAGTTTTTTAAGACGATTGCCGGTATGCTCCGAAACCGTTGGAGCGGGAAACTAAGGTAGAGGCTAGTCTCCGGCTCACCGTTCTGACGATATCATTTAACAAATTAACACGTGAGTAATCGACTCGAGGATTTCATCTAGGAAAATCGATCGGGTGACGCGGCGTTTCTCTATAAAAGTTTTTAGTGTATTAGATTCGTTTTCATAAGGAAAAAGATTGTTCCCGATTCGGGAGTTTACAGATAAGAGTGAAATGTCAATTTTATTCGTTTCGATGGGATCACGGGCCTTATTAGACACGATGTTTGTACATCGGAGCAATTTCATCCTATGTCGATCGAGGGTCCTATCTTTGTCCCCGACGGACTCGATTTACCAAATTTGTACTAATTTGAATGATTGGCACTAGCTTTTCCCTGAGTTATACGAAAGTATGCCATTGAAGTCAATTTTCAGATCAAGTCGAGTAAAACTTACACGGGCCGTACGTGCGAACGGGCCACACAGCTAAATGCCATCTTCATACGTGGGCTTAGTCGAAACACCGAAGACTCTAAGGCTCTCGTCTCATCTTTAGCTAGAATGCTCATGCCCCCAACAAATAAGACCTAGAAAAAATAAAAAAGATTTTGGCCTGCCATTGTACCTACTATTACCATGTCAACCCGTTAAATCTAAAGACATGCAAATACGAATCGACCCAAAAAAAAAAAAAGATGCTCCGATATCAAAAGAGTAAGCTCTTCGACCATACATGTTATCAATACACGATGAGTACATTGCGATGCCCGGACCGAACGGGCCAGGTTGCTTTGTGTTTCTCTAGCTTCGACTTTATGTCGTTTTTTGCAGAGAGTTTTAAGATCGTGCGAAACTTCAAGACGTACAAAAGACAAAAGCGTTTTGACCCTACAAGTTGTTAATACACGGTGAGCACATGCGATGCCCGGACCGACGGGCCAGGTTGCGTGGTGCTTATCCAGCTTTCGGCCTTTATGCATTTTGTGGAGGCTTTTAAAATCGTGCGAAACTTCAAGACGATACAAAGGCGAAAGATTGGAACTTTTGTAAGGCTGACCGATAAGATCCACATCAAAATCCATGTGGGAATGGCGAAGAATGCTTCCCATTGGTGGATCCAAACTTAGAGTCAAAGTCAGCCAATTTGGGGCAATTAAGACATGGAAAATCTCGTGGTCTAGGCTCTGATGCCGATTGCCTAAATGTACACGTCCTCATCATAGGATGGGATCCCAGGGGCCCCACCTCACCGCTCCTGGATCCAGCTTTTCCTCAAGTCACCAACCATCAAATCCCAAGAACCATCACCTAAGGAAGGCATCTCCGTTTTCTTTATTCCCCGTTCTAAATCCGCAACCTCCTACTTAGCCTACCTTCTAATCATTACACTCGAACAAAGCTATAAGTTTTCTTGTTTTTCCTTTTTTTTTTTTTGATAACCGAGATTTCGAGCAACCGGTGAGCTTACGCTCAAATCAGCAATGACGCCCGACTACTCCTCAAGGGGAGCTAGCGCAGCATCCCACCGCCACGACTCCCCACCTAAATCACCCGATGTTAACGCGAACGCCACCAAGTCCTATGTGAGAAGCCCACAGCGGAGGGGAGTTGAACTTTCGACCTCGCGAGTATATACAACTGCGTCAGTCTGGGCGCCCAACCACTCGACCACTAGGTGGAGCTATAAGTTTTCTGTTCATCTCTGTAATTTCACTTTTGTGGCATGATGATGTTATACACACGAATCGAAAGACTGAAATTTTGTCTTTTCACTGCATGAGATTGGGCAAATCGAGCTATCCAATGCACTTCGAATACGGGACGTTGCGACAATCGCATCGATCATTTCTTGCGTAGTGAACAAGTATCTATTCTCCGATATTTACCGATCTTGTCGTATTCCATCGAGGGTCCAAAAATTTGAAGACCACGTTGCTAAATATAAAGGAGAGGAAGCTGCTATCAATCTCCATGCATTTGTACTTTTTTGCTTGAATTTTAGTGCAAGACCTCATTGGGGTCATATCCAATTGGATAATAATGCAAATAGTTCTTGGACTTGATTCAATATGTAATATGGTCCATGAACTTTTAATTTAATCATTATGATCCATAAACTTTAGCTCGATATGAATGTGATTCATTAAAATTTTAATTCTCTGAATTTTTAAAACATGCTTAACTTAGTCCATGAATTATAAAAAGATGTTATCTAATCCTTCATTAATTTAAGTTTAGGGAGACTTTGAATATTTTCGTATAAATTAAGAACTAAGTTGAACATGTTCCTAAAATTTGGGGATCATACTGAACAAATTGAAAGTTCAGGGACCACATCGCATATTTGGCTAAAGTTCGCGAACTATATTGATCAAATTAAAATTCAGAGATTACATTGCATAGTTAGCCAAAGTTCATAAACCATTTATGTCATTTTTCCTATTCAATTTGTTTCGTTGTGTACACGGCTATCCGGCTATCCCTACCAAGTGTCACCTCTCTTTCAATTCCATAAGTCAATGAGAAAGGTTGATTCAGTCATTTATATCGCTGTAATTTTGTTCTTTGTTTTTTCTCTTTTGGACCAACGCTTATGATCTCCCACGCACTGAGATTCTCTCATTGTGTTCATATTTCCGACAGCCAATGTTCATCCATGTCTGCAATTTATACACGTGATCTCCCTCCGTTATAAGGGTTAAGCTCTCGGGTCGAATGTCGTAACCCCGATATTGTGTGTGGCCCTCCAATCCTGATCCGATTTTTGAGCGAGAGGCGCATTAAAAAGCATCTCATCTAGATCGGATATTCCAACGTAGACGAAGAATCTCTCGGCGGCGTAAAGGAGAACCATGCTGTCCGACGCCGCACAACATGCAATGATATATCCCACAGAGGCAATGCGGAGAAAAAAGAATTAGATTCTTAAAGTCACGTTACACCAATTTGCAAGCAAAGTGCAAGCAAAGCAACCCTTCCTGCCCTAATTAATAATTTTTTTTTTCCAATTTCACTTTCCCAATGCGTCCGGTGGGACCCACCCCCACCAACAAATAGAAGAAAAGAAAAACCCAAGTGGAAGGGTTTCTTCCCTTCCCTTCCATGTTCCAAGGTCAACAATATTGTTGATTAGGATTAATTTAGCTTAATTAAGTTGGGGATTTCGTACGATTTTTCCGTTTCAGGACATGTCAACGTGCCGGGGCAGGCCGTTGGTTTTCGACCGCACAGGGTCGTAGGTTATTACCAACCGATCCCATGCAACGTGGTTGGTCAACAATTTTTGGCACTTTCTTGCGCACCAACTTCAGTTGGATTATTGCCGAAGGCTGCCGCTCGATCGTCCAAGATTTCTTGCCATATATTGCTAGAGAGTAAATTTTTCCTAATCTTATTTTATTCTTTCACCGATAATAAAAGCAAATTCATTGTTTGTTTTATAAGGATGGAATTTAGCTTTTATCGGTGAAAAGAATAAAATAAGATAGGAAAAATTTACTCTAGCATACTTATATGGCAAGAAATCCTTGACCGATCGAGCGGCAGCCTTCGGCAATAATCCAACTGAAGTTGGTGCGCAAGAAAGTGCCAAAAATTGTTGACCAACCACGTTGCATGGGATCGTTTGGTAATAACCTACGACCCTGTGCGGTCGAAAACCAACGGCCTGCCCCGGCACGTTGACATGTCCTGAAACGGAAACTCTCGTACGAAATCCCCAACTTAATTAAGCTAAATTAATCCTAATCAACAATATGTGTGACCTTGGAACATGGAAGGGAAGGGAAGAAACCCTTCCACTTGGGTTTTTCTTTTCTCTTCATTTGTTGGTGGGGGTGGGTCCCACCGGACGCATTGGGAAAGTGAAATGGAAAAAAAAAAAATTAGGAATTAGGGCAAGGAAGGGGTTGCTTTGCTTGCACTTTGCTTGCAAAATTGGTGTAACGTGACTTTAAGAATCTAATTCTTTTTCTCCAGCATTGCCTCTGTGGGATATATCATTGCATGTTGGTGCGGCGTCGGACAGCATGGTTCTCCTTTACGCCGCCGAGAGATTCTTCGTCTACGTTGGAATATCCGATCCAGATGAGATGCTTTTTAATGCGCCTCTCGCTCAAAAAACGGACCAGGATTGGAGGGCCACACACGATATCGGTTACGACATTCGACCCGAGAGCTTAACCCTTATAATCGGAGGGAGATCACGTGTATAAATTGCAGACAGGCATGAACATTGGCTTCGGAAATATGAACACAATGAGAGAATCTCAGTTGCGTGGGAGATCATAAGCGTTGGTCCAAAAGAGAAAAACAAAGAACAAAATTACAGCGATATAAATGACTGAAAAACCTTTCCATTGACTTATGGAATTGAAAGAGAGGTGACACTTGGTGAGGGGATAGCCGGATAGCCTTGTACACAACGAAACAAATGAATAGGAAAAATGACATAAATGGTTATGAACTTTGGCTAACTATGCAATGTAATCTCTGAACTTTTAATTTGATCAATATGGTTCGCCGAACTTTAGCCAAATATGTAATGTGGTCCCTGAACTTTCAATTTGTTCAGTATGATCCCCAAATTTAGGAACATGTTCAACTTAGTTCTTAATTTATACGAAAATATTCAAAGTCTCCCTAAACTTAAATTAATGAAAGGATTACATGAAACATCTTTTTATAATTCATGGACTAGTTAAGCATGTTTTAAAATTCAGAGAATTAAAATTTTATGAATCAATTGCATATCGAGCTAAAGTTTATGGATCATAATGATTAAATTAAAAGTCATGGACCATATTACATATTGAATCAAAGTTCAAGAACGTTTTTGCATTATTATCCAATTGGATATGACACCCAATGAGGTCTTGCACTAAAATTCAAGCAAAAAAGTACAAATGCATGGAGATTGATAGCAGCTTCCTCTCTTTATTTAGCAACGTGGGTCTTCAAATTTTGTGACCCTCGATGGAATACGACAAGATCGGTAAATATCGAGAATAGATACTTGTTCACTACGCAAGAAATGATCGATGCGATTGTCGCAAACGTCCCGTATTCGAAGTGCATTGGATAGCTCGATTTGCCCAATCTCATGCAGTGAAAGACAAAATTTCAGTCGTTCGAATTCGCGTGTATAACATCATCATGACAAAAGTGAAATTACAGAGTATGAACAAGAAAACTTATAGCTCCACCTAGTGGTCGAGTGTTGGGCGCCTAGATTGACGCAGTTGTATATACTCGCGAGGTCGAAAGTTCAACTCCCCTCCGCTGCGGGCTTCTCACATAAGGACTGCTGGCGTTCGCGCTAACATCGGGTGATTTAGGTGGGGAGTCGTGGCGGTGGGATGCTGCGCTAGCTCCCCTTGAGGAATAGTCGGGCGCGCATTGCTGATTTGAGCGTAAGTTCACCTTGTCTGCTCGAAAATCCTATTTATCAAAAAAAAAAAAGAAAGGAAAACAACAAAACTTATAGCTTTGTTCGAGTGTAATGATTAGAAGGTAGGCTAAGTAGGAGGTTGCGGATTTAGAACGGGAATAAAGAAAACGGAGATGCCTTCCTTAGGTGATGGTTCTTGGGATTTGATGGTTGGTGACTTGAGGAAAAAGCTGATCAGGAGCGTTGAGGTGGGGCCCCTGGGATCCCATCCTATGATGAGGACGTGTACATTTAGGCAATCGGCATCAGAGCCTAGACCACGAGATTTTCCATGTCTTAATTGCCCCAAATTGGCTGACTTTGACTCTAAGTTTGGATCCACCAATGGGAAGCATTCTTCGCCATTTCCCACATGGATTTTGATGTGGATCTTATCGGCAGCCTTACAAAAGTTCCAATCTTTCGCTTTGTTCGTCTTGAAGTTTCGCACGATTTTAAAGCCTCCACAAAAATGGCATAAAGCCGAAAGCTGAGAAAGCACCACGAAACCTGGCCCGTCGGTCCGGGCATCGCATGTGCTCACCGTGTATAACAACTTGTAGGGTCAAACGCTTTTGTCTTTGTACGTCTTGAAGTTTCGCACGATCTTAAAACTCTCTGCAAAAAACGACATAAAGTCGAAGCTAGAGAAACCACAAAGCAACCTGGCCCGTTCGGTCCGGGCATCGCATTGTACTCATCGTGTATTGATAACATGTATGGTCGAAGAGCTTACTCTTTGATATCGGAGCATCTTTTTTTTTTTTTTTGGGTCGATGTCGTATTTGCATGTCTTTAGATTTAACGGGTTGACATGGTAATAGTAGTACAATGGCAGGCCAAAATCTTTTTTATTTTTTCTAGGTCTTATTTGTTGGGGGCGCATGAGCATCTAGCTAAAGATGAGACGAGAGCCTTAGAGTCTTCGGTGGGTGTTTCGACTAAGCCACGTATGAAGATGGCATTTAGTTGTGGCCCGTTCGCACGTACGGCCCGTGTAAGTTTTACTCGACTTGATCTGAAAATTGACTTCAATGCATACTTTCGATATAACTCAGGAAAAGCTAGTGCCAATCATTCAAATTAGTACAAATTTGGTAAATCGAGTCCGTCGGGGACAAAGATAGGACCCTCGATCGACATAGGATGAAAATTGCTCCGATGTACAAACATCGTGTCTAATAAGGCCCGTTGATCCCATCGAAACGAATAAAATTGACATTTCACTCTTATCTGTAAACTCCCGAATCGGGAACAATCTTTTTCCTTATGAAAACGAATCTAATACACTAAAAAACTTTTATAGAGAAACGCCGCGTCACCCGATCGATTTTCCTAGATGAAATCCTCGAGTCGATTACTCACGTGTTAATTTGTTAAATGATAATCGTCAGAACGGTGAGCGGAGACTAGCCTCTACCTTAGTTTCCCGGCTCCAACGGTTTCGGAGCATACCGGCAATCGTTCTAAAAAACTATACAAGAAACGACCTGTTCTAGTCAAAGTATGCAAAGAAAGCGAACTACTTTTACACCGTCGAGATATATATCTTATCGTACCGACGGAGAAGAAACTAGGAGAAGAGGATGAAGTGATGACTGGGACGAGGATGTTTGTGACTCCTGCGCCTGCCACGTTGTGGCGAAAGACATCTGCTGACTCGGATCCACCGCACAAGGGGAAGCCTTGATGCCTTGATGATTATCACGAATCTTCGTTGGTCAACGATAACTCCAACTAAATTAAATGGAAATGTTTGTGATTCATAACCCTATTGTATTAAAAAGAGACCGAGCTTTCATCCTATATGGAATTTATTATAAATACAATAAGCTTTCATCCGTTGCTTTTCGTTAATTAGTCTGTAGATGCGATTGTTCAATAAACAAATGAGGAATGATGCCCGTTCGTCTCGACGCAAGAATAATGACAAGCAAAAGTATTTGGTGAAATAAAGAATTTACGTTGAATTATTGCTGATCGAGATTAGTCGCGCAAGCGACAAAAAACTCTACATAAAGATCGAATACAAATACGAACCTCCATTGAGGAAGGATGGATAATATCCATTACCAAAAGGGTATCGCCCGAAGAACAAAAAGACCCCGAATCGCACGTGACGCTTTCGTTAGCAATATGTTCGATGCCTAAGAAGCGAGGTATCGGATGGAAATATTAAGTTATTTCTTCGATGACAATTTCTGATGGATTTTTCTGGGAACTCAAATAAAGACAATATCTCTCCATCCGACTCCACAATCTCATCAAATATCAGTAGTTTGGCTTGGTCAAACATTTTTCTAAACCTATAGATAATATCACAAAAAACAAAACGTGCATCCCTTTAATGTTCCCCCAAATTGGGGTTGTTATGTTGTCCTTACACGTGTCCGGTCATTGCTTCCAAACATTCCCGAACCTGAGGCTAGTCTAATTGGTCAGCGCATGCGCTCGTTCGACGGAGCGGCCATAGCAAGAATGACGTTATGATATTTCGACGAGGAGGAGAGGAGCGTGTCTTGCACGCTCCGCCAAAAACGCTGGGCACATAGAGGCAACGAAAATCCAAGCTTATCTATTACTTAGTTCATAGCGGCTATCAAATCCAAAATGTTACGTATTTCGATCAAAGGGTCCCCCGCGTCGATTAATCTTAAGAGCCGCACCGGTCACTTCGCATTCGATGCACGTGGACGGGACGATTTTGCGTGCTACTCGCGATGCCCCAGTCGTAATCACACAAAGTTCAAATGCACGCGCGGTTACGTGGGATAACATGAATATGAATTTCTCACCACTTTAGTTTTGTTCTTTTCGTCAGAATTCTCACCAGCTAGGTACATCTACATTGTTGCCATGTGTTAAATCGTCAACTTCCCTGTGTCTCCCCGTGAAACCCCGACCACGGCCACTCACGGTTCTTTCTCTACGGTTTGCTATTTCCGGCATCGCCTTTTCGCTTCTCTCTCCTCTACTCTCTCTCTCTCTCCATCGAAATCCTAGTCAACGTGGTCCTGTCTTCTTGAGAGGGGAAAGAAAATCCCCGTTCAGCAATTCATTCCGAGCCTGATCCTTCGAAGAGGAGAGATGGATATTTCGAGCTTGAACGTCAAGGTCTCGCTCTCCCTGAAAATCTACACCTTCGATCAAGTTCAGGGACTGAATCCGCTCTCTCCCGCCCCGGTGTCTCCTCTCCATCTTGCCTCTTTCAGCTCACGTTTGGCTCCGGTTCGAGGTAGCTCGCGATTTCTAGGGCTTTATGGGTGCGGGTTCTCGGGGATTTCGTCGGACCCGGACGGGGATGAGGCTCTGTCGAAGCCGAGGCTGGGTGATATACCGGAGAGCTGCGTGCGTCGGTGTGCATGTACTTGGATCGCCCGAAATCTGTAGCTTGGCCCGAGTGAATCGGGCTTTTCGGGGGCTTCTTCTGCCGATTTCATCTGGAATCGAAATTGCCGGAGAATACGGGGTGATTGTCGAGAAAGTGTTGGAAGAGCCGAAAAGTGTTGAAATTTGGGCAAGAGGGAGATCTATGCTCGACTTTGCAGGCCTAATTCTTTTTGATGGCGGTACAAAGGTGCAAAGTTTCATTCTCTTTTCCCTTTTTCTCCTGGGTTTCGAGATGTTTGTAGTCCTTCCTTAATTGAAGGTAAGATAAGATAAGAAAAGATGAGGAGCTCGCATTTCTTGTTCTTTGGCCGGAACTTAGCAATTTCAATAGAAAAAGTCTTGCTCTTTTTTCTCTTCTTTGGATTAGTTGAAGTGGGGCGAATCGGATTTCTTGGATCAGAAGAATGGGAGTTTATTCAATAATTTAGCTGTCGTTTCACTGATCGTTGGTGGACCGGGGCCGTGGGATGCAGGAAATTTGGCTGGATAAGAGGACGGGTGGGGTTTGTCTATCGATTTCATCCAAGGCCTTGATGATCACCGGAATAGATGATCGAAGATACTGGAATCCACATTTCGACTGAGGAATCTAGGTAAATCTTTCCTCATTTGCTCCTGGATGAACCAAATTACCCCTATCCCGTATCGAATATTTTTATTAACCGAGTTAAACAAAGGCTCGCTTTGATGCCGCTAGAGGATA
>JAGVVM010009633.1:0-19677 GCA_019149425.1 Psidium friedrichsthalianum
GAGTAGACGTGTGTGATGGAATAGTAGTCATTAGTTGGATGTTTGTGAGCAAGCTCCTTCATGAGGTGTATGTTCTCTGTGAATTATGGAATAGATTCTTCGCTCATGTTTCTTTGCTGTATTAATTGGATAATTATACGTTTGGTTTGAAATTCAGCCTAAATCGTGTGATGTCCTTGGTTAGGGCTGGGGAAAGATGGTTAGGTGGGCAGTCACTTGACACGGTATGACGATTGTGTGGGCAGAGGAACGTGAGCTAAAGACGTTGCAAGAGGGTGTTGGTGACGCAGAAATCTTCAACAAGGGGGAGCTCCTTGTTTTAAGGTGGTTTTTTTGCTAGCAATGACCAGAATTTTTCGACAAAAGACAAGGCAAAGAAAAAGATCTGGTTTAGGATCAAGAAAACTCCTGTCTGGCAGATCGCGGCATTACGGGTAGTGTTTGAAAATGTGCTGTGTGCAATGTGCCATGGTTATGGACTACTTTGCAAGCCGAGTGCCCATGAACTGAATGCTTATGAATCTTCAAAAAATCGATCAAGTATGGGACTACAAGAAGTTTACAAAAGATAAAGATTGTGATGGGGACCGCTTGGAGTCGGATGTGTGAAATATTGCCTATGTATTTGGGGAGACAGAGTGTGGGCTTTTGCACACGCAATTACTACCGCGAAGGTGCGAACAAGACAATGAAGAAGTAGTTTTTCAATATGCTTGCGACCAGTTTAACATGTAGATATGTAACGTGGGATCAACGTAATGGGTAGGAAGGCTACGGATTAACGTGTTGTTTGAGCAACTTTTATAGATCATTTTTGTGAAGTCTATCTACTTCTAAGTCATCCTCCACCACAACAAGTTGCAATGGCGGACAAATGAAACGTTAACCAGAAAGGCAGCTAGTATTGTGTTTGTCATTGAGAATTATCAACAGATAGGTTTTTGTGTGACATGTCATTCCTTTATGGATACATGCCCCTTGCTATTTTGAAAGGCACATGGCAGTTTGAATGCCATCCTAATGGCTGAAAAAACACTTATCATGTTCCAAAATATAGACACTCATCACCCCGGGGAGAAAATACTAATAAGGAAATTTTGTTCTTGAATAAAACACGAATGGAAAGGGCATTCAAAACAAAGATTACATTTTGTTTATTTGCTTATGGTTGAGAATGAAGAAAAGTTGAATGCAGAACACCTACCCTAAAAAATTCATAAAGCACTATAGTAAGTTTAACGACTGTTTTTTACAACAAGATTTACCACCTAATTACCTCCCATATAAAAGAAATTGAGCTTAAATCAATTTTCCTTCATGGTGTTTTCTTTACCTAACAAAGCTACTTTATCGATGAATCCGATGAACTAAGGAGCTGTGTCACATCACCGAATCCTATGATGCACGCAGACATCCCGACACAGGCGTTAAAGGCCCCGAAAACGCAGCATATGCGCCCGAGGTAGGAACGCTGAGCGGAAGTAAATCAATCAATCCATCATAAACATCCTTACAAAGAAG
Source organism: Psidium friedrichsthalianum (assembly GCA_019149425.1). Classification (NCBI taxonomy): domain Eukaryota; kingdom Viridiplantae; phylum Streptophyta; class Magnoliopsida; order Myrtales; family Myrtaceae; genus Psidium; species Psidium friedrichsthalianum. The sequence goes on from JAGVVM010009633.1 coordinate 1,522, forward strand.
AGGATAGAAGGAATTAAACACGTACAAATCACCCCATTATATTAAACATAACATGTACATACATTAGATACAGATATAAAACATTCTCAGCGCAACCATGTATAATAAAAAGGGTTGGTGGTTGATTACTCTAACTCCTCTAACCAAAAGAGTGCACAAACGGAAAAGGTATCTTACACTCGTTTCTTCGATAAATTTCGACATCGTGTAACCGCTCGTAGAATCCTTTCATCAGAATCTGTCATGGGATGACCTACCTATACGGAGTGCAAATCAATCAATTTTAATCATTAGGATCTTTATTGCGGAATTCTATCATTGTACGTGACCCACCATTGCGAGTCAAAATACAGGTGAATTACCTGCTAAAATAGGATAGATCTCGCACTAGAGCTTGCATTTAGGGAGACTCCTGTCGTAGGTTTAACCTACCATATGGGTCAAAGCTTATCTCTCCAATTATCCCTTAAAATAATCATTTAAGGTGCCTATTCAAAGAGAGCAATTCATGTCGGCAACAGCCATACACGGGCAGATAAAGTGCTATGTAACTCTCCTCTTATCTCTCCCTCAGACTTCGTAAGAGCCTACCAGAATCCCGGTCTGGATCAAAACATATACCGCAGATAGTGTGATTAAGATTACACCACATGTCACAGCTCTTTTTATTTCCCTGTTGAGTTGAGCCGGCGTTAGAAATTCATGTGTCATCTCGTCGTTTGAAATAAGAACCTCCACCGGAGCTTCCTTTCCGAAGACGGAGACAGGTTTTTGTTGAAGTGCCTAATGTTTTAATCGAATTTTCCTTTGTTAAAAATTCATGAAAAATGCATAAAAAGTTCATAAAATTAGCAAAATCAACTTTGGTGAAGCCTTGGCCAAGTCTAAAGAACCAATTGTGAATCAAAAAGTGATTTTTCATTTGTTTCCGAAAAAATGAAAAATCACTTTTTGTTCACAATTGGTTCTTTAGACTTGGCCAAGGCTTCCAAAGTTGATTTTTGTAATTTTTGAGATTTTGTATGAATTTTTGTATGATTTTTTTAAAAGAAAATGTGATAAAAATTAGGCCTTCACAACGTCTCTCTTTGAAAGGAACTCGGTGGAGATTCTTTTCAAAGACGAGAATGACACCTGAATTCTAACTGGCTCAATCCAGGGAAATAAAAGAGCCTGTACATTTAATCTTCTAATACTCTCTCTGTGTAAGTTTTTGATCCACGATCACCGGGGCTTGAGTATGGCTCTTAAGAAGTGAGGGAGAGATAAAGAGGAGAGTTAACCTAGAATCTTATCTGCCCGTTGTATGGCTTTGCTGACATGAATGCTCTTTGAATAGGCACCTAAAGATTCATTTTAAGGATTCTTGGAGAGATTAAGCTTGACGCCATAGTGTTTAGGTCAACCTATCGACAGAGGTTCCTAATGCTCAAGTACTCTAGTGGCGATCTGTATCCTATTTAGAGGATTCACCTGAATTCATTTTTGACTCGTATGGTGGGTCGTATCCATGATAGAATTCCTCATTAAAGGATCCTAAATGATTAAAATGATTGAAATTTGACTCGTATGTTAGGTCACCCCATGACAGATTTCTGATGAAAGGATTCTACTGAGGCGGTTTACCCGATGTCGAATTTATCGAAGAAAACGAGTGTAGATACCCTTTCCTTGTGCACTCTTTTGGTAGAGGAGTTAGAGTAATCAACCACCAACCCTTTTTATTATACATGGTTGTCGCTGAGAATGTTTATATCTGTATCTATTGTAAGTACATGTTATGTTTATATAATGGTGTTATTTTGTCAGTTTTTAATTCTTTCTATCCCTCTTCTTGTAAGTTGTATGGAGTGATTTGATTTACTTCGCTAGCGTTTACCTCTGCGCATTTGGTTTGGGTCCTTAACGCCTGTGGTCGGAATGTCGCCGTGCTCATAGGATTCGGATGTGACAACAGCTCCTTAGTTTCATCCGGATTCCATCGATAAAGTAGCTTTGTTAGGTAAAGAAACACATGAAGAAAATTGATTTAAGCTCAATTTCTTTATGGGGGGTAATTTAGGGTGTAATTTGTTGTAAAAACATCTTTAAACTTATCTATCAGCTGTTTATAATTTTTAGTGTAGTTTCTCTCTATCTCACTTTTTCTTTCTCAACATAAGCAAAACAAAAGTAATCTTTTGTTGTTGAATGACTCTTTCCATTCGTGTTTTATTCAAGAACAAAATTTCCTTATTAGTATTTTCCTCCCCGGGGTGATGTTTTCTATACTTTTTGAATGGATAAGTGTTTTTCAGTCCATTATGGATGGCATTCAAACTGCCAGTGCCTTTCAAATACAAGGGGCATGTACCATAGAATGACATCAAACAACTAATCTTGATAATTTCTTCTAATTGAAAACAATACTAGCTTGCTTGTTAACGTTTCCTTTGTTCAGCCATTGCAATTTGTGTGGTTGGGATGCGTTAGAAGTAGATAGCTTCAAAATGTCTATCAAAGTTGTCGACAACACGTTAATGTAGCTTCCACCATTGTTGATCAAGTTACATATCTACCTATTAATGGTGCAGCATATTTGAAAAATATTCTTCCCTTGCTTGTTCGCCTTTGGAGTAATTGTCGTGTGCAAAAGCTCTCCCAATAATAGGCAATTCACCTTCAAGCGGTTCCTCCACAATCTTATCTTTTGTACAACTCTTGTAGTCCCATATTGATCGATTTTTTTGAAGATTCATAATCCTTCAGTTAGGGCAATCGGCTTGAAAGTGTCTATAACCATGGCACTTGAAGCATTTTCAAACACTATCGTAAGCTTTTTAGGGAGTTCTGTGACAAACTCAGTATCTTTTTCCTTGCCTTGTCTTTTGTCGACAAATTCTTGGTCTTGCTAGAAAAAAACACCCTTAAAAAAGGAGCTCCCCCTTGTTGAAGATTTTGGTCAACAAACTCTTGCCATGTTTTTGTCGTTTCTCCACCTTCATGGTCAGTTTGCATACATCGTCAAAGGACCAATTTGGCTGAATTTCAACCAAATCGATAATTTCCCAATTCATACCAGCAAGAAAATGAGCGAAGATCTATTCCAATAATTCAGGAACATCACACCTCATAAGGAGCTGCTCAAACTCCATGATATATTCTTCAATGCTCATTTCATGCCACTCGAGGAATTCATATTCAAGAACGAATCTTGCATGTAATTGTTGGGCAATCTATTCTTCATAAATTTCTTAATTTTTTTTTCCCAAGACTTAATTTGACTCTTTCCTTCTCAACTCTTTGATTCTCCAGGTTTTCTCACCAATGTGAATCATATCTCTTCAACTTGAGAATAAAAACTTTGAATCGCTTATCATTCGACGATGAATGGAAACCGAATACTTATGTAGTTAGTCGAAAAAGTCATCTCATTGAGGTAACCCCCAAATTCTGGTGCCTCTACTCACGATTTCTCTCCTCTCTAGAATCTCCTCCAATGTCATTGGATTCATCACTAGATTTTGGGCAAGAATTTGGATCATCACGACTCTATTGATTAATATGAGGTTTTGCCTATTGCTCCTATCTTGTTTGATTCACTCCAAGGTCAAGGACTGTTCCATTTCTTGTTGAAGATCCACTAAGGCATGATCTTGTCTAATTGCGTGCTTAATCTAAAGTCAAGCCTCTTGGAACTTGATCAACCATTTATTTAACGAAAGCATGAGATGGGTAAAAGAAGGAATTACTCAAAATGAGTTTAACCTTAAGCTCTAATACCAAATTGATGTGGTGGGAGTGATGGGAATGTGTTTTTAGTGGTAATGGGGATTTTGGTAGATGACAAAGATCACCATCAAGGCATAAAGAATCAGTCGAAGATAAAGATTGAGATAGATGAAGCTCACTGCCAAGGTCAAGGAACACCACTAGCCTAGGATAAAGGATTTTGGATAGATGAAGCTCACCATTGAGGCATAAACAACAAGCCACCAACCAACGGTAAAGGACTTCAAGATAGGAGAAGTTCACCATTAAGAGTGATCAGTTTTCAGGATAGGCCAGTTTTTAGTTTGTGGAACCAGATATCTAATCTTGGATGCACATGAGAACTGAACCTGACTATGAGTACAAAGGATGCTTTTCTGTCTACCGCATGACCTAAGTAGAAAACTTTGTTTCTTAGAAAAGCCTAAAAGTTTGTCTTTTATCTCTTTTGCAATAGATTGGAGTTTTCATAACATTATAGGGGATAGTATACGAACAAAAATTTAGCAGGGGGTAGCTGCAGTGGGCTCATACAAAGAGAGAAACAGCTTCAATGAAAAAACATTAACCCCCATTTGCAAGGTTACTCAAAACAAAGAAATCTTTGAAAGTGAAACAACCTTGCACATCACAAGTAACCATTTCTGAATGCTTTTACCATGTACACCCCCCACTGAAATGAGAAAGGATCAATATTCTTAGGCTTCGTTTCTTTCATGAAAAATGAAGAATTTGAAAATATTTTCCTAAAATGATCATTTGTATTATTTGAAATAAATAATCAATTCAAAACGTTTTCATTATTGATAACAATTTATGTCTAAATAATTTCTTCGTTGATAAAAATATTTTTTGCTAGACATAAATTGTTGTTGGTAATGATAACATTTTAAATTGACTAATTATTTTAAATGATACAAGCGATCATTTTTGAGAACATGTCTTTCAAATGGAGCCTTGCTCTCTACATTATGCCTCAAAATATAGTGGGGGCGAAGTCATAGCCATCACGAGTAAATGTCCAAAAAAACAATATATTAACAAAGAGGAGTTGGACGGGTAATCCAGAAAATTATCATGGTGAGAGCATTCAATGGTAGTTGGGGAAAAGGACCATGTGGCTTCTGCCGCCAACACAAACTAGTGATAGTCAACATATAATTCACTCCACTTTTGCAAGAAGAATGGGTAATAAAATCAGTAAACTAGAGTTTTAGTTACAATAAATAAAACCTATTTATAAGCATCAATGAACATGAGAATTGAAAGAATTTGCATCGATCGTCTATGTTCTAATTCATATATCACCCAATAACTCATTGTTGGTATGAAAACTTTGTTCAATTCCTCCTATTATAAAAAGGATCGGCCTTTATCGAGAACTCTCGCCAAATCACTAGCCTTCCTATTACGCCGGAATATACTACCAGCAGGTCATTCATTCTTATGTAAAGGCTAGAGGCATAGTAGATAAACTTCACGTTGCTCCTCCCTTTCACTTATACGTATAACTCGTAATGCTGCTTATTTTAGAAATTGGGACCTTTGTTCATTAGTTGTATTATATTTTCCAAGGAGATTTACTAAACCAAAAATTTCTTAAAGGATTGATTGTAAATTGGGTTAATATCACGAAAAATCCTAAATTGCTATACTTATGACAAATTTTACCCCAAACTATTTTTTTGATTACGTAAAATCCTAAACTGGTACACATATGATAAATTTACCTCAAATTATTTTTTGACCATAAATAATCCCAAATTGGTGCACCTGTGACAAATATATCTCAAAATGTACACTTGTGACAAATTTATCCTCCGTTAGTTTCCGTTAAATTAAGTTGATATCACGAAAACCCCCAAATTGATACACTTGTGATAAATAAAGGGTAAAAATGCTAAATGAGTACACCCGTCAATTGTCACGTGCATCTAACTTAGTAATTTGACAGTAAAATTTAACGAAAACTAACGGAGGGTAAATTTATCACAAGTGTATCCGTTTTGGGGTAAATTCATCATAAGTGTACAAGTTTATGATTTTTTGTGGTAAAAAAAAATAGTTTGAGGTAAATTTGTCACATGTGTACTAGTTTGAGTTTTTTTTTTATGGTATAAAAGAGTTTGGGACAAATTTATCACAAGTGTACCAATTTAAGGTTTTTTGTGGTATTAACCCTAGTAAATTAGCAAACGAAGTTTTGCAAAAGGATTTTTAAGTATTGCATCAAAACACATTTTCGCCACATGGCAAGCTATCTTACCCGTTTCGATTTTGATATTGAATTCACAACGATTCTTCAAATTCATCACCATATTTTCTCACAAGAGAATTTTTATAGTGGATACAAACATGCCAACAAACCTTCCAAAAAGGACGAAGGCAAAGCCACTGTCGAATCCTCAGAAAACATATCACCAGCCAAAACAATGGCCCCAATCAAGACATGGTTACAGGTAGTCCAGCCGGAAAACAAATCACCAAAACAAAACTCATCGCCATTAGAAGCATTGACTCAATACAAGCCCTTCACAATTAACCTCCATATTACCTAAACAAACTCTAAGCTCTTATCTCACTCATTATAAAATCCAATCAAAGAAGAGCCACAATAAATATAACCATGAGCCCACCACCACTTGCTTCCCGAGGCAAAAGGAATTACAAAATTAAAACGAATTTCCAGTGAGGTGGTTATTAGGCCGCCGGCAGCCCCTCCGACAAATCCGGATAGGAAGGTCAAATTCTTTCATAAAAATGTAGTTCGAAATATCTCTTTACAGTAGAAGATGGGTTGGTTGTATCATGAAGAGCCAAAAGTTTTTGCAAAAAAACTTATTTCCTAAAAATCGGTATTTTACGCCTCATGATAAGTATAAACTAATTGTTTATTATGAACGAATTATGTTTGAAACAGGGTCCATGAAATTCAAACATTTTCCAAATCCAAGAAACCCACGTAATATTACTCATTCAGCAGCCACCATATGCGAGATAATCCATCCTTCCAAATGGTGGTCATCACTTGATACCCCTATAAAATTTGAAAGACTGTAGACTGACCCAAGCATTATCATACCGTCCTATTTTAACATATTTCGATTACAAACAAGCCTAGTGGAATGCCTTCTTTAGGCAAAACACCAATGAAAAACATACCTGGTTAATGTATTTCAAAACAAATTTTGATTCCCTTCAATTACCAAACTGGTCTAACTAATGGTGGGGACATTTCGGTCCAAAATTGAAATACTGCATGCATCCTATGGTTCACATCAATTACAAGATATTCTCAGATCACTTCAAACCATCACCATTTGAGGCACGTTTTCCATGTCTCATGAGTCTTTTCATTTATTTTCGAGTATCCTAGGTATCAGCCTGCGAATTTGATTACAGAAGTTCTTTCCAAAATCCCTATATTCCAAATTTGGTCAGAAAATATCAAACTAGCTGGTGGGGTGGTTTTAAATTCTTCGGTCAAGTTTCTGAATAGTCATCACAAACTATCTAAATGGCAGGAAAACCCAAATTACCACATGACAATTCATATTAGCACATCACAAAACCCAAATGCAACATTTCTCCAATAGAAATCTGTTGCAGATGCAGTATTGGCAGAATCCAAATGCCAGCGCATCTCATCATAGTGAAAATTAAAATGAAGATGACTGCTACGGAATTGACTAGCGGAAGATGGTGGAGACGACTAAAATCTGGAGATCACATACAACCTGAAGATTGCACGCAAAAAGACTGGAGATCACATGCAAAAGACCAGAAATCTAGCAACATCACATGCCAAAAACTGAAGTAGTAGCTTTCACTGTTCATCACTGCAGCACCTTTTACTTTCGTCGCCCTATAAATACATGTCTATCCTCACTTGGGAGGCACGCTTTTCTCTCATCTTCCTTCCTCATAACCTCTCTCTCCTTGACTCCAAAATCTTCCTTTTCCCCAACCTTCATCTTCTAAGCCTGAAATCCAAAACCTTTGTACCCCGATCACGAAGTAAGGTTCCACGAAGTAAGTTCCCCACTTTACATCACATTTATTTTTAAGATTAAATGTAAGATATAGTTGGTCTATCCCCATACTAGATTACAAGATGTACTTCCTTTAAGCGCGGATTACCACCTTTGTGGATGTTTATCTACTATTTCTGTAGATTTCCATTATTTTAACCTTTTCATTTATGCTATAAATTTCCTTATCAATTTTGTTTCCAGTCCATTCAAATATCAGTACGCACCCCACTTAAGGGCGGATTACCGCCTCTATGGATGGTTTTACATTGTATTGCAATTTAATTTTCACGCTAGTACTTTTATTGAGTTTTTTTTTTTGTAAGGTAAGAGATATATTAGCTAATCACAGCGCAAAACAAAAGAAAGACCAAACACAAGCCTTGAACCCTGGGTTACAAAGCTGTCTCCGAGGGTGCTTTTATTGAGTTTATGCCTTTACATTTCATAATAGACTCATGCTTGAATTTATAGATTATTTTGATTACTTTTTAGATATAGATGTAACAGAACTCTTTCATTCTTACTTTAGCAATCATAAAAGAAGACATTCTGAATAATGCCACCACTATAATTCACTTATACCTATAAAGGTTTTGTCCACGCTCGAAAGTAATCCTCATGCCTTTTCCTCACAATCGCACATAAAATCATAGTGTTAATGTCTTCTTTACATACGAATCCCCAAATCCTGCATCCTTTGTGCGTGTGTATACATATCTAGGTCTAGCCTGGGTGTGTGGGAACTGGACACACTTGAAACTAGAAACTGGACTAATATTCACCAGTTCCGATTTTAAGAACCAGGAATTGCCTAGAACCAGCCGGTTTGGACGGTTCTTGGTTTGGTTCGATTCTCTGCTCCTATCTCTTCACCACCAAAAGGCCTAAAGGAAACCCAATAGCCAATGATAAAAGTTTTCCTGGATCACCACTAATGAACTTGGCTAAAGAGCATGGATAAAAGTTCGCTCACTTAAGGAATATCTCATATGTACATCAAATTCAAGTCTTTCCTTTCAAATGGGATTGCACATCTATTTTCTGAGTGATTCTGCTAAACCAAAAGGGGAAAAAAAAAAGAACTCTTGGAGTCCTCAGAACCAAAACGACTCTTGAAATCAATACCATGATGAAGACTCGAATAATTAAGACACTTAATAAGTAAGAACAAATGAATTTAATTAAGAATTAGATGCGTTCTAACTTGACTTGATCCTCCAAATTCGCCACGAGTATGGTTAGTCAAATAAATACCTTGGAAAATGGACAAACATCAAAAGAAATTGACTAGAACAACCTCCAGTCACTAGTAGTCGATTACTAGCTTCAAAGTCAACAATAAACTTGTAAATCGACATCTTGGTAGTCAATCAACAACCATAAAATAGATAATTGATCTCGCAAGTCGACGACTAGCATGTATGGTCGGCACATTCAAACTCGAATCCATCATAGCCGAAATTGGCCTTTTGTTTGTATTAGTGAAACTGTGCTGATCAATCGACGAAATCTGAGTTGAGCTTGAGAGCGGATGCTCCCGCATCACTTCTTTTAACTTGTTCAAAGTGCCCAACACCCGTTCCTTGGAAAGCTTAAGCCTCCCAAAGTCACAATATTTAGACTGGACTCCCTCGAGTCGAGTCTTCTTCACCGGAGATGGAGTGACCTCGACTGTTTCTCCCTTTCTATTGCTGTTCTATGGCACCACCGGTGCATCTGCAGCGTGCTTCACTTGCTTCTGCTTCCTCTCTATACTCGAATCACCTTCCGTTCCATTCATCTTCTCTACGGCCATCTTCCTCACCCTCTCATCATCTTACTCAGCCACTTTCTTCACAATCAACCCATTGGGATCAACCACCCCTTCAATCATGGGTTTAAGATGCCTCTTCCTCCAACGTGTCTTTGCCTACAAAAACACTGGCACGTTTTCCATCTGCGGCGCCTACGGAATCCCCACTTCCTTTTCTCTCAGAATTTTCATCAGACCTCAAATAGGACAACTTTCCCAATTTATTGTTTAGGGCGTATTTCCTTTCATGAAAAATAAATTATTCGAAAAATGTATTCCTAATGTTTTAACATAAATTATTGTCGATATTGATAATATTTTTTATTAAATAATTATTTCTAGCAATATAAACTACTATTTTTTTTAAAATATTTCTTGAATCCTTGATTTTCGCAAAACAAATGGAGACTTGATATCCAAAACTTCTGAATCCCGATTTCCCTTTGTCCTTTTGTTTGTGCATTTCTTCGATGAGAGGGCGTTGCATGAAATCTTAGGTATTAGTGAACTAATAGACAGGTCTTGAAAAGACCGAGACATACCAAATAAAAGCCTAAAACAAAGTTGCGAGGTGTTGGAGTTGGCGAATACTTCGGGAACCCTTGTTTCTCACACTGGGTACGCCCATGTGAGTTTAGGGAAACTGAAGTGTTATCCAACAACATGTGATCTCTGCGTGCGAAATGCGGAGGTTCGGGGGCAGCGCCCCCAACACGAGTGCCCCGCTGCCCGGTCAGCGGACGGTTGCCCCGCTCGCCGGTGAGCGGGCGGGGTTCGGGGGCAGCGCCCCCGAAATCTCAACGAGTTTGGGCTTTTATTTAAGCTGGCCCGTATAGTGCGAGATTAAGAGATTTATTATAGGTTTAGGTTTTGGGCCCTGTTTAGGGTATATATATATATTTGCTCGTTTCCGATCATTGTATTGAGCTGAGCGGCTGTAAACCTAAAAACATAGTGAAATCTCTTAGCAGGACGTAGCCCTACTTCAAGGGTGAACCTGGGTAAAACCGTGTGTCGTCTATTATTCTCTGTTTTTTCGTGATCAAATTCTCGTTTACTTCCCTTCACGAGGAAGGTGTTGTCAGAACTCTTTTAATGGCATTATAATCGGTTTGCAATTCATCCATTGATTTTACATCGAGCTTTTTTTTTTGGGGGGGGAAGGGGAAGAAAGAGAAACAACAATTGTGTCCTATTCCTGTATATTCAACCAAAGCCTCCCACATTTTTTTTTTTTTGGGTAAAGACCAAAGCCTCCCACATTGTTGTCTACGGAACACAAAAGTTCTACTTCTTTGGTAATTTGCAAAAGCATATATTTATTTTGTGCAAATAATCATTGATTTTTTTTAAATTTTTTTTTGAAGCGATGTAATGCATTACAACTGTAATGGTATGATTATAAGAGGAAAAAGAGTGATAGCTAGGTTGCGATGGCGCTGACAAGGTGCGACTCCTGACAGACTTACATGGCGACGAAGGGGCTGAAAGTGAACTGAATTGCACGAGAGAAAGTGTTCATGAATTATTCAAGTGAAATTAGAATTTGTTTTCAAGAAGAACCTTTTGTTGTGATGACATCATTTAACATTAAAACTCTAATATTGAAAATGCCCAGGTGAGAGCAAAATGGACGACCTCCTAAAATAATGTTTATCTATACACAAAAGGACAAAACCAAGACTTGGTATGAAACAATACAACACATACGATGTCTCAAGTAAGTTAATTTAGGGACAACATAATGATGAATAGAGGTTTTTAGGTTAGTGAATTATTCGGTTTGATATTATGAGCACAGTAAGACACAACTCATGGGCAGGGTCTTGGGTCAGCCCGCGACATGTCATAGGCTGGCACATCATGGTCCGCCACTTCAATCGGCGGGGCCGGGCTGGCCGCTACTGAGGTTTTCCCCTTCTCTTACTGTCCTTCGAACAAGAATAACATCAACATCAGATACCAAGTCTGCTTTCTCGCAGAGGATCTCCTCGGTCAAAGAAAATGTAGCCACATCAGTGGAGGAACACGGATGGGAATGACGTATGGTGAAGGTCAAGGGTAAAGCTTCTTCTGAGAACGATAAAAGAAAGATAATCTCCCCCAAAAATGCAGACAAGAAAAGGCAGTGAGAATGTAGGAAGAATAGAAACTTCAATGCCAGTGGACAAGACGGACACGCCTCGCCCTTCTGAATCGGACATTTGGAACCATCTTATCAGAGTAGTCCTCTCACAAGTCCCACCACACCCTAAGACTTCGATACTAACACCGTCCTGTCTGAACACCAGATCCATCGAAGAATTCCAGATAGAACAAGGATGGAAGTTGCATAGATGTCTGCGTCCCAACTAGTGATGTTAGAGACCTCTTCGAGTTCCACAAGGAAAAAAAAATAGCCAGATAAACAGAGTATAAAGGAAGAGACTCTGCCCGTCAACAGAAGCAACGGATGAATAGAGATCAAACTGCAAGATTCAGCATAAACATAACATTTCGCTAAGTACTCGTGCATCAGTTACCGCAGTTCAAAAATTTGTGTGCTTGCCTCATTTTTTCAAGGCCTTTGAGAATAAACATGCACGAGCTTATCCTGTATTGACAAAAGGAGATCCAACAGTAACATAAAGCACCTACAATACATCCTACAACACATTGAAATAAATCAAGGGCTTCCTTGAATTTCCGGTATAAATATTGCAACAACCATTTTTTGTACTCCTCTTTCAATGTTGACATTTTACCTGAATCTAGCTGGTCCTAGCAGAAAAGCCACTTGCCCGAGGTTGACTGTGAATTCACCGTCATGTTCCTTGACTCGCTGTTTCCCTCTTTGATGTCAAAATAGTTCCTCTTTCTCTACTCTCTCCTCACATATTAATGAATCCTTGTCTGGCCTTCAGATGCCTGAGAGATCTGACCAAGGAATAAGAAGAATCTAACGCCCAGCTCTGTCGTCTTTCATCCTTACACTGTTATTGTCCAGTCCGCTACGAAGCCATGCGAGGTTGCTTATATCTGCAGCTATTGATGCCAATTCATAATTCGGAAAAGATTGGGGTTCCAAGTAATCCACAAATTCTGGGCCCAGTAAGGAATTCTGACCACCAGCAGCATTGTCACCATCGCAACAACCATAACCACAATTGTGAGGCACCAATCTTTCACCATAAACGTCATCAAGCAACCTAGAGAAACCATGATCCTGTTTCAATGCTTGACCAAAGTGTTCTGAAGCAGGAACTGAGCCCATAAATGGCAATGCAGGTTGTGGACCTTCCGAGCGATTGTACACATTGAATGCGCTGACACGTGCAACAGGTCGGTACAGAGTAGGCTGATCCTTCGGTCCACGATTGAACTGTATTGACTTTTCTTCATATTGGTCGCTTGTGTTTTCCAGAGAACTGACATCTTTTCCCTCCAGGGACTTCGGTGAATTGGCTTCTCCACATGAAAGTGTCTCTTCAGACGATGCTTTTACTCTGTCCAAGTTAGCATCGTCAACTGTGTTAGCACATTCCACCTTAATCTTTTCGAGTTCTGTGCTCCGGCGCCTAAGTGTGGAATTCCAATGGTTCTTGATAGCATTGTCTGTTCTCCCCGGGAGAAGTCTTGCTATTGACGCCCACTTGTGAACAAGTGGGCGTCAATAGCAAGACTTCTCCCGGGGAGAACAGACAATGCTATCAAGAACCATTGGAATTCCACACTTAGGCGCCGGAGCACAGAACTCGAAAAGATTAAGGTGGAATGTGCTAACACAGTTGACGATGCTAACTTGGACAGAGTAAAAGCATCGTCTGAAGAGACACTTTCATGTGGAGAAGCCAATTCACCGAAGTCCCTGGAGGGAAAAGATGTCAGTTCTCTGGAAAACACAAGCGACCAATATGAAGAAAAGTCAATACAGTTCAATCGTGGACCGAAGGATCAGCCTACTCTGTACCGACCTGTTGCACGTGTCAGCGCATTCATGTGTACAATCGCTCGGAAGGTCCACAACCTGCATTGCCATTTATGGGCTCAGTTCCTGCTTCAGAACACTTTGGTCAAGCATTGAAACAGGATCATGGTTTCTCTAGGTTGCTTGATGACGTTTATGGTGAAAGATTGGTGCCTCACAATTGTGGTTATGGTTGTTGCGATGGTGACAATGCTGCTGGTGGTCAGAATTCCTTACTGGGCCCAGAATTTGTGGATTACTTGGAACCCCAATCTTTTCCGAATTATGAATTGGCATCAATAGCTGCAGATATAAGCAACCTCGCATGGCTTCGTAGCGGACTGGACAATAACAGTGTAAGGATGAAAGACGACAGAGCTGGGCGTTAGATTCTTCTTATTCCTTGGTCAGATCTCTCAGGCATCTGAAGGCCAGACAAGGATTCATTAATATGTGAGGAGAGAGTAGAGAAAGAGGAACTATTTTGACATCAAGAGGGAAACAGCGAGTCAAGGAACATGACGGTGAATTCACAGTCAACCTCGGGCAAGTGGCTTTTCTGCTAGGACCAGCTAGATTCAGGTAAAATGTCAACATTGAAAGAGGAGTACAAAAAATGGTTGTTGCAATATTTATACCGGAAATTCAAGGAAGCCCTTGATTTATTTCAATGTGTTGTAGGATGTATTGTAGGTGCTTTATGTTACTGTTGGATCTCCTTTTGTCAATACAGGATAAGCTCGTGCATGTTTATTCTCAAAGGCCTTGAAAAAATGAGGCAAGCACACAAATTTTTGAACTGCGGTAACTGATGCACGAGTACTTAGCGAAATGTTATGTTTATGCTGAATCTTGCAGTTTGATCTCTATTCATCCGTTGCTTCTGTTGACGGGCAGAGTCTCTTCCTTTATACTCTGTTTATCCTGGCTATTTTTTTTTTCCTTGTGGAACTCGAAGAGGTCTCTAACATCACTAGTTGGGACGCAGACATCTATGCAACTTCCATCCTTGTTCTATCTGGAATTCTTCGATGGATCTGGTGTTCAGACAGGACGGTGTTAGTATCGAAGTCTTAGGGTGTGGTGGGACTTGTGAGAGGACTACTCTGATAAGATGGTTCCAAATGTCCGATTCAGAAGGGCGAGGCGTGTCCGTCTTGTCCACTGGCATTGAAGTTTCTATTCTTCCTACATTCTCACTGCCTTTTCTTGTCTGCATTTTTGGGGGAGATTATCTTTCTTTTATCGTTCTCAGAAGAAGCTTTACCCTTGACCTTCACCATACGTCATTCCCATCCGTGTTCCTCCACTGATGTGGCTACATTTTCTTTGACCGAGGAGATCCTCTGCGAGAAAGCAGACTTGGTATCTGATGTTGATGTTATTCTTGTTCGAAGGACAGTAAGAGAAGGGGAAAACCTCAGTAGCGGCCAGCCCGGCCCCGCCGATTGAAGTGGCGGACCATGATGTGCCAGCCTATGACATGTCGCGGGCTGACCCAAGACCCTGCCCATGAGTTGTGTCTTACTGTGCTCATAATATCAAACCGAATAATTCACTAACCTAAAAACCTCTATTCATCATTATGTTGTCCCTAAATTAACTTACTTGAGACATCGTATGTGTTGTATTGTTTCATACCAAGTCTTGGTTTTGTCCTTTTGTGTATAGATAAACATTATTTTAGGAGGTCGTCCATTTTGCTCTCACCTGGGCATTTTCAATATTAGAGTTTTAATGTTAAATGATGTCATCACAACAAAAGGTTCTTCTTGAAAACAAATTCTAATTTCACTTGAATAATTCATGAACACTTTCTCTCGTGCAATTCAGTTCACTTTCAGCCCCTTCGTCGCCATGTAAGTCTGTCAGGAGTCGCACCTTGTCAGCGCCATCGCAACCTAGCTATCACTCTTTTTCCTCTTATAATCATACCATTACAGTTGTAATGCATTACATCGCTTCAAAAAAAAATTTAAAAAAAATCAATGATTATTTGCACAAAATAAATATATGCTTTTGCAAATTACCAAAGAAGTAGAACTTTTGTGTTCCGTAGACAACAATGTGGGA
The DNA here is from genome assembly GCA_019149425.1 of Psidium friedrichsthalianum. Classification (NCBI taxonomy): domain Eukaryota; kingdom Viridiplantae; phylum Streptophyta; class Magnoliopsida; order Myrtales; family Myrtaceae; genus Psidium; species Psidium friedrichsthalianum. Next base: position 17,117 of record JAGVVM010009633.1, read on the forward strand.
GGCTTTGGTCTTTACCCAAAAAAAAAAAAATGTGGGAGGCTTTGGTTGAATATACAGGAATAGGACACAATTGTTGTTTCTCTTTCTTCCCCTTCCCCCCCCAAAAAAAAAGCTCGATGTAAAATCAATGGATGAATTGCAAACCGATTATAATGCCATTAAAAGAGTTCTGACAACACCTTCCTCGTGAAGGGAAGTAAACGAGAATTTGATCACGAAAAAACAGAGAATAATAGACGACACACGGTTTTACCCAGGTTCACCCTTGAAGTAGGGCTACGTCCTGCTAAGAGATTTCACTATGTTTTTAGGTTTACAGCCGCTCAGCTCAATACAATGATCGGAAACGAGCAAATATATATATATACCCTAAACAGGGCCCAAAACCTAAACCTATAATAAATCTCTTAATCTCGCACTATACGGGCCAGCTTAAATAAAAGCCCAAACTCGTTGAGATTTCGGGGGCGCTGCCCCCGAACCCCCGCCCGCTCACCGGCGAGCGGGGCAACCGTCCGCTGACCGGGCAGCGGGGCACTCGTGTTGGGGGCGCTGCCCCCGAACCTCCGCATTTCGCACGCAGAGATCACATGTTGTTGGATAACACTTCAGTTTCCCTAAACTCACATGGGCGTACCCAGTGTGAGAAACAAGGGTTCCCGAAGTATTCGCCAACTCCAACACCTCGCAACTTTGTTTTAGGCTTTTATTTGGTATGTCTCGGTCTTTTCAAGACCTGTCTATTAGTTCACTAATACCTAAGATTTCATGCAACGCCCTCTCATCGAAGAAATGCACAAACAAAAGGACAAAGGGAAATCGGGATTCAGAAGTTTTGGATATCAAGTCTCCATTTGTTTTGCGAAAATCAAGGATTCAAGAAATATTTTAAAAAAAATAGTAGTTTATATTGCTAGAAATAATTATTTAATAAAAAATATTATCAATATCGACAATAATTTATGTTAAAACATTAGGAATACATTTTTCGAATAATTTATTTTTCATGAAAGGAAATACGCCCTAAACAATAAATTGGGAAAGTTGTCCTATTTGAGGTCTGATGAAAATTCTGAGAGAAAAGGAAGTGGGGATTCCGTAGGCGCCGCAGATGGAAAACGTGCCCAGTGTTTTTGTAGGCAAAGACACGTTGGAGGAAGAGGCATCTTAAACCCATGATTGAAGGGGTGGTTGATCCCAATGGGTTGATTGTGAAGAAAGTGGCTGAGTAAGATGATGAGAGGGTGAGGAAGATGGCCGTAGAGAAGATGAATGGAACGGAAGGTGATTCGAGTATAGAGAGGAAGCAGAAGCAAGTGAAGCACGCTGCAGATGCACCGGTGGTGCCATAGAACAGCAATAGAAAGGGAGAAACAGTCGAGGTCACTCCATCTCCGGTGAAGAAGACTCGACTCGAGGGGAGTCCAGTCTAAATATTGTGACTTTGGGAGGCTTAAGCTTTCCAAGGAACGGGTGTTGGGCACTTTGAACAAGTTAAAAGAAGTGATGCGGGAGCATCCGCTCTCAAGCTCAACTCAGATTTCGTCGATTGATCAGCACAGTTTCACTAATACAAACAAAAGGCCAATTTCGGCTATGATGGATTCGAGTTTGAATGTGCCGACCATACATGCTAGTCGTCGACTTGCGAGATCAATTATCTATTTTATGGTTGTTGATTGACTACCAAGATGTCGATTTACAAGTTTATTGTTGACTTTGAAGCTAGTAATCGACTACTAGTGACTGGAGGTTGTTCTAGTCAATTTCTTTTGATGTTTGTCCATTTTCCAAGGTATTTATTTGACTAACCATACTCGTGGCGAATTTGGAGGATCAAGTCAAGTTAGAACGCATCTAATTCTTAATTAAATTCATTTGTTCTTACTTATTAAGTGTCTTAATTATTCGAGTCTTCATCATGGTATTGATTTCAAGAGTCGTTTTGGTTCTGAGGACTCCAAGAGTTCTTTTTTTTTCCCCTTTTTGGTTTAGCAGAATCACTCAGAAAATAGATGTGCAATCCCATTTGAAAGGAAAGACTTGAATTTGATGTACATATGAGATATTCCTTAAGTGAGCGAACTTTTATCCATGCTCTTTAGCCAAGTTCATTAGTGGTGATCCAGGAAAACTTTTATCATTGGCTATTGGGTTTCCTTTAGGCCTTTTGGTGGTGAAGAGATAGGAGCAGAGAATCGAACCAAACCAAGACCGTCCAAACCGGCTGGTTCTAGGCAATTCCTGGTTCTTAAAAATCGGAACTGGTGAATATTAGTCCAGTTTCTAGTTTCAAGTGTGTCCAGTTCCCACACACCCAGGCTAGACCTAGATATGTATACACACGCACAAAGGATGCAGGATTTGGGGATTCGTATGTAAAGAAGACATTAACACTATGATTTTATGTGCGATTGTGAGGAAAAGGCATGAGGATTACTTTCGAGCGTGGACAAAACCTTTATAGGTATAAGTGAATTATAGTGGTGGCATTATTCAGAATGTCTTCTTTTATGATTGCTAAAGTAAGAATGAAAGAGTTCTGTTACATCTATATCTAA
>JAGVVM010009634.1:0-20027 GCA_019149425.1 Psidium friedrichsthalianum
GGACATCAAGTTTCATCGCCGAGACATGTAAGGGCCATACGCGAGCGTCTGGAGGTCCTTTAATGGCGACTTCCAATTTCTCGAATATTTCTTCGTGCTTTTTGTTTCTACTGAATCTAGAGGCTATACTAATCACGTTTCCATCGTTCATTCGCACTGATTCGGACGAAAAACCATTCAACCAAGCCTTCATCTCCTCGGTGCCCAAAACCTGCAAATTGTCGGCACAAGTTCTACCGACATCCCCGGGCCAATCCGACCCAAAAGCTTACTTGCAAAGTGGCAACCAACAGAACTCTTGTGAGTGAATGTCATCTTGACGCACATAGTCTGTTTCTTTCCCGAGGCATTTGCCTATTCTAAGTTGTTCTTCATTGTTCACTGGACTCTCTATATATATATATATATATGAATGAATGATAGGTCGATAGGCATTCATTTCTTGTTATAACTTGGGGTTCCTTGGAGGTTTTAGTGCTATATTGTTCCTATCCTTTTAGTTCTCTATGATGACCAATTCTATGATATCTACAACCTCTCATGTAGAATTCAGCTGCCCATTTGGTTAAGAGTATGCTTCTTAGTTTTGCTATAAGGTGCTTTTGCTTTTCTATAGTAAGTTCTTGTTAGATAGGTGAATCATTGGCATCTTAAATTTCCTCTTCGTTGGTTCCTACCAGAAGCATAAAAAAAAGCATACGGTTGGAAATTTGAGGTCCAAAGAAGCTTATTCCAACTATTTCCAGTGAAGTTTCAGCCTCATCCTATTTGATATTGGAACCAAGAGTTACGAGAATGCAATTGGATAAAGCTGCAGCAAGTTAGAAATTTAACTGCGAGAAGTTAGTAGACCTTTTTTTTAAGTCTTTGTGGAAAATAAGCTATTTGGAAGTGAAACCTTGATATTCTTAGGTGGTTGTTGATTGACGAATTTCTTGATGCCGCTGGCTCTACAAAGAAGTTGAGTTTAGAATAAATCTATACAAACCTAAAAAAATCCACGGTATAAGGTTTATCCCTTGAGAACTCCCATATCAGGAGACGACTTGAGTGCACTTTATATCCATAATCAATATTGTTATGTGGTATGTTGAGATGCCATTATAGAATAAATCTATACAAACCAAAAATCCGGTGTGTCCGTCTGAAATTCAAAATTTTGGGTGAAAAGGAATAAAAAACGCTGGAAATTCAAAAAAAAATTGAAATTCCAAAAAATTCCAAAAATTAAGAAACGGGTCATTTTGACTGGCCAATCCTAGTTTCGAGGAACTTCCCTCCTGATATTTTTAAAATGACGATTTTGCCCCTTTATGGGCAAATTGTCCAGAAAAATTTCAGGAAATTCAAAAAAATTCTAAAAATTAGAAAACGGGTCATTTTGACTGGCCAATCCTAATTTTGAGGATCTTCCCTCCTGATATTTTCAAAATGATGATTTCGCCCCTTATGGGCAAATTATTTTGAAAAATTTCAAAAAATTCAAGAAATTTTCAAAAATAAAAAAACGGGCCATTTCGACTGGCCAATCCTATTTTGATGAATTTTCATTTTTGATCTTTTCAAAATGACGATTTTACCCCTTATGGGCAAATCATCTTGAAAATTTTTAGAAAATTCAGAAAAATCTCAAAAATTAGAAAACAGATCATTTCGACTGGCCAATCCTATTTTTGACCAATTTCCATTCCTGATCTTTTCAAAATGACGATTTTGCCCCTTATGGGCAAATTATCTCAAAAAATTCTAAAAATTCAGAAAAATCTTAAAAATTAGAAAACGGGCCATTTAGATTGGCCAATCTTATTTTTGATGAATTTCCTTCCTGATCTTTTCCAAATGATGATTTTTCCCTTTATAGGCAAATCGTCTTAAAAAATTCTGAAAAATTTAGAAAAATCTCAAAAATTAGGAAATGGATCATTTTGATTGGCCAGTCCTATTTTTGATGAATTTCCTTCCTGATTTTTTCAAAATGACGATTCACCCCTTATGGATAAATTGTCTCGAAAAATTCAGAAAAATTCAAAAAAATCTCAAAAAGTAGCAAAACAGGCCATTTCGACTGGCTAATCCTATTTTTGATCAATTTCCTTTCCGATCTTTTCAAAATGATGATTTTACCCCCTTTGGACAAATTGTCACGGAAAATTCTGAAAAATGCTCAAAAATTGTGAAAAATAGGAAATGACCACATTCAACTGGTTTTACCTATTTCCACTTCCCGATCTCTGAAAAATGACCATTTTACCATTCCGGTCAGTTTGACCTAAACTTTTCATAATCATCCCAAATGATTTTTCATGAAATAAAATGGTACCGAAAGGGCGTTAGAGTGATCTAGCGTAACCAAGTCCCCGAACCCATTTTCTTTGGCTCGCAGAAATAAATTAGTTCTCCCGCTACTTTATTTAGGTTTCTAATCGACCTACCAAGAACGATTAGTGGCGACTCCAAATTTTAAATCATTCAAACAAAAACTAAAGTTGCGATTCGTAGCTTGGGAGGGTTCGCGTTAAGTTAGTTAATCTAATTAACCTAATAATCCATTCACCCGATCGATCATATAAAATTAATTTTTTTTTTCAAGTCGCGACAGTCAGATGCTCTGATATCATTCTCCCCAAGTTGTTTAAGATTTGATTTCAAATCTGACAAGTCTTGGTCATCCAAATAAGGAGAAAGGTCTCCCATGTTCAATGTTGTCGAAATGACAAACTCTTTAGGGAGTTCAATCTTCTAAGCATTGTTGCTGATCCTCTCGAGGACTTTGAATGGACCATTAGCTCTCAACATGAGCTTGTTCTTTCGATAGGATGAAATCTTTCCTTCCTTAAATGAAGCCATACAAGACCACATGGTTCAAAAGATGATTTCTTCCTGTGCCGATTAGCTTTCTTCTTATAGGACTCATTAGCCTTCTCATTCTTAGAATGAATATGCTCATGAAGTTTCTTCATCAATTGAGACCTTTCTTTACTGTCAAAGTTGACTTGAGAGTTAGACGGAATTGGAATCAAATCAATTAGAGTGAGAGGATTAATTCTATACACAACTTCAAAAGGTGAATGACTAATACTATAACTCGATGATCGATTATAAGCAAATTCAGAGTGCCCCAACTTCAAATCCCATTCTTTCAAGGATTTACTCACCATTCCTCAAAGGAGAACAGTAAGCGTATGATTCGTTACCTCTATTTGGTTGTGGATTTGAGGATGACAGGTTGTGCTGAATAGAAGCCTCATACCGAGCATTCTCCATAGAGTCTTCCAAAAGTAGCTCAAGAACTTTGAATCAAGATCAGATATGATTGTCTTTGATACGCCATAGAGGCGAATGATATCCTTAAAATACAACTTAGTAAAATGAGATGTACCATCCGTTTTATGACATGAAACAAAATGAGCCTTTTTAATGAACCGATCAACACCACTATGATGGCGTCTTTCCCGTCTAAGTTCTCGGAAGAGCCACGATGAAATCCTTACTCATATCTTCCCAAGGTTATAATGGAACCGAATGTAGAGTATACAAACCCTCATGGAAATAACTCTTGGCTCTTTCACAACATGCACACCTAGAGATAATGGCATGCACATTTCCATTCATCTTTGGCTAGTAAAACTGCTCTTGAAGAACCTCGAGAGTTTTATTGATGCCAAAGTGGCTAGCAATCCTCCCTCATGCACTTCACAAATAAGTAATTCTCCAAATGAGCATGCACAACCGATTTCCTTTGAACTCCATGTTTACAATTAATGATGATGGACAAGAAGTTAGGATCATCAACATAGAGTTCTTTCATAGCTTGGAAACCGAAGATTCTGGAATCTAATATAGCAAGCATATAATATCTTCTTGACAAAGCATTGGCTACCACATTAGTATGACTAGGTCTATATTTCAAAACAAATGAGAATGATTGAAGAAATTCTACCCATTTTGCATGTCTTGGATTGAGTTTAAGTTGATCGCTATAAACTTCAGAGCTTCGGGATCAGAATGATGCCCAAACTATTTTCGTCTTAAGGAATGATTCCAATGATCTAGAGCTCTAACAATGGCACTCCTTATGATACGTTGAATAGTTCTTTCTAGAATTGATCAACTTCTTGCTAAAGTATGCTAACGGCTTTTATTCTTGCGCAATAACAGTTCCAACACCAACTCCACTAGCATCACATTCAACTCCAAACACTTCATAAAAGTCAGGAAGGACAAGAATAGGAGACTCACAAAGTTTCTGCTTGATTGCTTCAAAAGCATTGTGAGCAGCCTTTGTTCGTTCGAATGAACCCTTCTTTATGCATTTGGTTGTGGGAACTGTGACAGTACTGAAGTTTTTCACGAATCGCTAATAGCAAGAAGTAAGGCTGTGAGAACTCGTCACATTGGTGATAGATTTTGGTATTGACCATGACTTTATCACTTCCACTTTGGATTGATCAATAGAGATTCCATCCTTAGAAACCACATAGCCAAGTAATACAACACCCGAAGAGAAGAACTCACACTTCTCCATCTTAACAAATACCTTATTTTGCCTTAGAACTTCAAACACCTGTTTCAAGTGAGAAACATGCTCTTTCTCGCATTGGCTCTACATAAAAATATCATCAAAGTATATCACAACAAAGCGGTCAATATAGGGACGAAGGACCTCATTCATTATCCTCATGAAAGTGCTTAGAGTATTAGAAATTTTGAATGGCATATCTAACCACTCATAGAGACCTCCTTCATTTTGAATGCCAATTTCTACTCATCACCATCTCGCATTCGAATTTGGTGATAACCACTTCACAAATCTATCTTGAAAAACACAGTTCAACCATGCACTTCATCAAGCATATCACCAAATCTAGGTATAGGGTACCTATGTTTAATGGTGATGTTGTTGATAGCTCGGCTATCCACGCACATTCTGAAGGAGCTATCCTTCTTTAGCACAAGTAGAACTGAAACAGAATAGGGGCTTATCCTTTCACAGACACAACCTTGGTAAATAATCTCATTGACTTGTCTCTACAACTCCTTTGTCTCCTCTGGATTGCATCAGTACACCGCTTTGCTTGGTAAAGAAGCACTAGGAAGCAAATCAATTTGGTGCTCAATACCCCTCAATGGAGGTAATCTAGACTACAACTCCTCTGGAAACACATCTACAAATTCTTTTAGTCGGGAGTGCGTTTTCAAGTGTAAGGAACCCTTAATCTCACTCTTTTTCTGAACCATAATTAAAGCATATACATTCTTTTGTTTGCTAATGGCTCTCTTAACCCAAGTTTCATTCAAGAACATATTCTCTTTTTAGTGTTTCCGTCCCAGGCTGATGTTTGGGTATCACAACTAGATTCAAGGGAAATAGAGTAATGCATTTTTGTTCTTTGTGAAACAAATAAGTATTTTTATGCCCATCATGGACAACTTTTCTATCATACAACTATGGTCTTCCCAGTAACACATGGCATGCATCCACAAGAATTATATCATATAGAACCTGGTCTTACTAAGTTTTACTGATAGAAAATGAAATCAAGGCTCATTTATTTACCTTAAGATCACTTCCTTTGCTGAGCCATTGGAGTTGATATGGCCGAGGATGCTTAGTTGTTGGTAACTTTATCTTACTGACTAAAGTTGTCGATGCGATGTTGGTGCAACTTCCGCCATCAACAATCAATGTACACACACATTCCCATTAATGGTGCTACGGGTGTGCAAAATGTTTTCCCTTTGCTCATCAATGTTGGGAGAAACGGCGGTGTGTAAGGCTCTTTGAATAACCACGGGCTCACCATCATCTATTTCGATAACCTCCTGTTGTGGTCAGAATCTTTCATTTCCTCTTTAAGTTCTAAATTGAACTTCTTAGTGTCTTGAATGGTCATAAGCCTTCAGTTAGGATAGTTTGCTTGAAAATTCCCATAGCCTAGGCACTTAAAGCACTTTCAGTTGTCTCCATCAGGTCATGAGTTGCTCTAGCTCCCTTATGTATTCTTCAAAGCTCATCCTGTGTTGCTTAAGGGAATTCGGCTTTAAGAACAAGTCTTGTTTATAATTAGTCGATAAGAATCTTTTCTTCATCAGCTTTTTGAGCTTTTCCCACGAACAGATCTTTCTCTTCCCATCTTGAGTTCGCTGATGCTTCAGGTTTTCCCAACATAGGGAAACATATTTGATCAACTTCGGAACATCGACCTTACACTTCTTCTTATCTGAATACGACTTGAAGTCAAAAACTCATTCGGTTGTGTGAAACAACTCCATAAAATTATTAGATTGAAACTTCAAACTCAGGGACCTCCACTTTGATATCACGATCGTTCTCCTTGTGCCTCCCTCTTCCTCTCCAAGGGAGGTAATCTAAATCACCTTCAGTAGAACTAGAACCATTAGTAAAGTTTCGAGGCGAATTAGAATCATTGCATTGGCGTTGTTCATCGGGACATCTTATTGGTTGCTCAAAGTGTTCGAAGTGACACTCCATTTGCCTTTGAAGATTCTAAATGGCATGAATATGCCTTTCATTTTGTGCTTGCTCCAAAGTCAATCGTCTTGGAATAGGTTCATTCATGATTGAGTGAAAATGGACAATAGAAAGGAATCACTTAGAGTGAGTTCAACCTTGAGCTCTGATACTAACTAAATGCATGTATAGGCGAGTGATTCCATCATAAGGGATTTAAAGTTGCAATCAATATGATGGAAAAGCGTATAGACGGAGTATGGGGAATTTCGGGATAAAGTATGACGCCCTATGATGTGTCGCCTTTTGGGCTTGACCTATATCTTTTATTTTTAATGTTACGTAGCGACATGCAGAAGCGTAATCTTCTTTCTCCTGACAAATAATTAACACAAACATATTGCAACCAAAATACTCGAGACATACAGGAAACACACTATTTATTTATTATGCGTCAGTATATTTTACATTACCCATTAGGGCATGTCTACAGTAGTCGTATTTACATAATATTCGTTATGTTAGGGAGGCTAGGGGTGACCAAGCCCCGTGATTGGACAAAGTCTCCAAAATGGTCAGCCCCTCCATGCTACACTCTCAACCATGGTTGACACCTCATTATTGGGTCTCATGGGATTGCAGAAACTTGGAACATATCTAAGGTCGATATCATTAAACACTAAGTACCATGTCGAGAAATGGTAGGGCGTACACTCCACTAGACCCACCTTTACCTAGACAATGGAATCATAGCATCAATAGGTGCAATCCTTGTCCACATCATGAATGTCCATGGAGCTAATCTCTATCTCCATTGACAGACCAAAATGAGGAGTATTGGTGGTAGCCATACCTACAATTCTAGAAAGATAATGAGGTGAGATAACGCTCAGTAAGTAAGATCCCTAGTTCTAGGATAAGAAAACATTCAATGTTTAACCTAGCAGAAATACTTGCAATGTTAGAACAATAGCAAATGCAATTACTACTACTACTATGACGTGAACATAAACTATATCTCTCTAAATCAGAATATGGAAATCATGAAATATGAATCAAGCACATATATTTTTTCATAACATCATTATAGTTCCGGTATCACTCATTAGGCCTTTTAGCATCAACTAGGCATCACATTCTACAGCATCTTGAAACTCCTGGCTTGGGTCCTCTTGGCACATCCAAGGCATCGCCCTCTACTAGCGACATCCTAAAACTCTCCCTAGGGCATCCATTGACGTGTGGCATCCGTCAACGAAGACGTGGCATCTCCGTAACATAAATGATTCTTTACACAAAATAGTTGTATTATCTTGAACTTTAATGATCACACAAATAATGAGATGCGTAACTGTAACAACCCAAACTTTCACCTGCTTAAGATAATAGCAGGTTAATAATTAACAGGTGTAGATTAGTCCTAATTGGATGAGTCTAGAAGAATTATTTTGGCCTGAAGGTATTCTTAGGGACACGATGTGTTGAATTAGAGTCTTATCGGGTGAAATATGTTCGAAATTGGGATTAGACGAGGACGCAACTGTATGTGGACACATGAAAGGCCACATATTTACACGTAGATGCATAAACGGACTCGTATTACCTGGCGCACAAATCGACACATGGTATGACATTGTCACGCTTACAAAAGGCGATGGGATATGTATCACCACCTATAATACGTGTCACCACCCAGTTCTTAGAATGTTAACTCGCTATTTCAATTTCATCTCCTATAAATACCCTTGACATCAGTTCATTTCATCATTTGATTGTCAAAATAGAATTTCCTCTTCCTTCTCTCTCTATATTTGGTCAACCAAAGCTTTGAGCTTATGTTGAGTTGCTGTCTTACCATTGTCAATATCAAATTGAAGGCTGAGGTGCTCCCCAAGTAGAATCACATGCCTAAGACAAGGAAGAAAGGCGAATCGATGATCATCTGTTCATTCGTTCATTTTTGTTTTCTTAAGAAATCAAGGCAAGTAGATTTCTAGTCCTTATTACTAGATTATCTATGATTTTGCCATTGTGAGCATTGTTTGCTGATCTGTTTTGGTTATGATGACTTCAAGTTGGATAATTATGAATTTCTAAGATCCTATCTCTTGTGTAGCTTGAATTCTGGTTGGATTCTGAAAGTTTATCCTTTGTATACTTGGGAATCAATTGCGGTGACTTTATTTGCAGTCTTGTGATTCTATAGCAAGTTTAGTCGTTTGGCTTAGGGATGCCCTTGCGAGGCTGTGACCCTTATTGATTAACCCTTTTTTAGATAAGCAAGCTAGAAAGGAGATAGTCAGTATGATACTTTGGCTAAAGAGTTCGAGATATCTAGTTATTGATGGAGGTCATGGATGAAGATCCTAATAATTGGAGTAGATTATCCTCCTCTGTAAATACTCCCAGAATGTTCCTTTGAACTTTTGTAAAGATCTAGCTGTAAAGATATGAACCTAAAATGGTTGATTGAACTGATTGCGATGCATGTTATCTGGTTAGCACAACTATAAAGGCCATACCCTTGGATAGGCGTGCCTGTCATTAATGTTTAATATTTCATGTACTTGTGTTCTATATGGCCAATTTGTTTTATAACACTTTTGCTTGTGTCATTAGTCTGATAAAAGATTAAAATAGAGAATGTAAACCTTAGTTGCGAGTGGTTTGGTATGGGGCGTTCCACCAGCCTCGTGTAGATTGAGGACGCAGCAATGGGGAGTACCTGGATTGTCACATTAAAATGGTATCAGAGCGATTCATGGAGTGATAAGGTGTGCTAGAGGATGAAGTGTTTAGTAAGTACATACATGTCAAAAATTACAAGTGCACTTGATTATGATTGTCAGGGATTGACAGTAGCATATGCTACTTAGTCAAAAGATTATGTCGATCATTGCTTAAATTTGATGATTAGTGTGACTATTTGTGGATATAGTAGGGTGATCAACCAAAAAATTGGACAATTAGGTAAGCAAAGTTTTTGGGATTTACTTTAAGCTTGAATTTTTGAAGTTGATGGTTGGCCTTGTATAATAGATTGTGGAATGGAATTACAAAGAAGTATTGATTTTGTGGATTGTAAGACTAGATTGTGTGGTGATATATGGAGGTTTAGATATTGATTTTAATGAATGTCATGAAATTGATATGAAAAGAGATTGAGAAAAAGCATTATAAATAGATCCGAGACTGATGATCTTTGAATCCTGGTGGTTGCTCAATGGATTTAGGTAAGTTTAAGTGGTGAATTTGTACTTGTTCAAGCCTGAAATTGTAATGTGCATAGCACGAAATTATCGCATTAAAACTATTGAGTTTTGAAAACATGCATGCATGATCGTATCATTATTTTATATTGGACTTGAATAATCGTTAGCATTGTATGAGACGAGCTATATGGGATGCTTACAAACTATAGTGAAGCGTGGTATGGGACGTGTGGAGCGGGACTCTCTTCGTAGGTGTATGACTTGGGAAATGATCGCCAAAGCAAAGAGGCTTGGACAAAGTGTGGCTCCTGGTAAGCTTCTAAGATGGCAATGGGGTAGGAATGGCCCAAGTCATACATTGAGAGGGATGAGTCTAGGTATCACGCTAAATCTAACTCGTTCTCAATTTTATATCAAAACGAATTCAAAAATTTGAGTTGATTTATCCAAATCTAGAATGTTTTAGGAGTTTAGAACATTCTCAATTATCTATTGAAATGATTTCGAGTTTGAGTTAATTTGTGCTTTTGAAACCATCTTGTTTTCAAAAGTTGAGTTGCATTGATTTTAAGTTAAATTGTTTTCTTGAGATTGAACTCGAATGAACTTGAAACTACATAAACATAGCATTGCAACTCTAATATTAAAACGAAAGTATTATGGTAAGTTAAGGTGCCATTGGTAAGAAATGCCTGAAATGCCTAGTGGTTAATTGACGTAAGTTTGCTTGTCAATTTTCCTTTACAGTAAGTCGGAGAGGATGTTCTTTCCCAGTAAGTTGGAGATAATATTTTTAGTATCTCCGAGGATGATTCCAGAGAAGATCCCATATGTGTGAGGGATATTTGTGAAATTCTTTTGGCTATAATAAATAAAACTACAGGCTTGGCACATGGAACCGGCATCATGGTTGGCAAAATTTTATTACACCTTATATTGTGATGGACACCCTATTGGAATATACTAGACATTGATCCATTGTTTGATGCCGTTAGGATTGGTGAGCCAAGAGAATGATATTTGAGAGGTGAATGAAGGCTATATGAGTGAATGGCACAATAGTGTTACCAGATTGATGATGAAACAGTTATGGTCGATGATGACCCTTTATGTAAGTTAAGATCGAGGGATGTGGCAATTGAGATAAGAGTATATAGTGAAAGCATAGTATGCCACATGGTTAGTATTGACTTTAAGGATCTTACCTTTTTAACGAGGGAGCAAGAACTACATTTCGAGGATGAAATTTTCTAAGGTGGGGAGGATTATAATAACCCGAACTTTCACTTGCTTAAGATAATAGCATGTTAGTGATTAACGAGTTTAGATTAATCCAAATTGGAAGAGTTTAGAAGAATTATATTGGCCTGAAGATATTCTTAGAGACACGATGTGTTGAATTAGAGTCCTATTAGGTTAAATATGTGCGAAATTGGGATCAGATGACGATGTGACCAAACATGGACACATATCAACACGCAATGACTTAAGGGGACACAAGGCATATGTGGACACGTGTCATTGCCTATGACACGTGTCACCGCCCAATTCTTAGGATGCTGACTTGGCGTTTCAGCTGCTTCTCCTATAAATACTCTTGATGTCAGTTTATTTCATCATTCAATTGTCAGAACAAAATTTCCTCTTCCATTTCTCTCTATATTTGGCCAACCATAGCTATGGCCTTATGCCAAACCGCCGTCTCGCCATTGTCAATATCAAATTGAAGGCCGAGGTGCTGCTCAAGTAGAATTACACGCCTAAGATAAGGAAGAAAGGCGAATCTATGATCATATGTTGATCTGTTCATTGTTGTTTTCTCAAGAAATTGAAGCAAGTAGATTTCTAGTCCTTATTACTAGACTATCTAAGGTTTTTCCATTCTGTGCATTGTTTGCCAATCTATTTTGGCTGTGATGACTTCAATTTGGATGATTATAAGTTTCTAAGACCATATCCCTAATATAGCTTGAATTCTTGTTGGATTATGAAACTTTATCTTTTTTATACTTGGAAATCCATCATGGTGACTTTGTTTGCAATTTTTGATTCTATAGTTGGTTTAGTCGTTCTGCCTAGGGATCTCCTTGTGGGGTTTTGACCCCTGTTGATTAACCCTTCTATAGATAAGCAGGCTAGCAAAGAGAAAGGTAGCATGATACTTTGATTAAGGAATTCGAGATATTTGGCTATCGATGGAGGCTATGGATGAAGATCCTAATAATCGGAGTAGATTATCTTCCTCTGTAAATGCTCCTAGAATGTTTCTTTGAACTTTTGTGAAAAACTGGCTATAACGATATGAACCTGAAATGGTTGATTATACTGATTGTGATGTAACATTTAACTTAATCAAGACTCGACATAATCGTATTTGGATCTCATAACAAGTTTTTCACACAAATCATGCACAATCCTCGCACTCTTGCCCATCACAAGAGTCACCAACTCCGTGCACGAAGCTAATTTGCCTTAGCCAAAAGCTAGAGACTTTACTTACCTTTAGTTGGCATGAGATCAAGCTGAACAAACCTCTAGCATGCATGGAGATGATGGCCAGCTGAGAGGGTGAGCCTGGGAGAGAGAGGTCGAGAGAGCGAGAAAGAGGGAGGGGGGCATGAGAGTAGGATTGAGAGGGAAAGAGTGGTTTAGGTTGCCGAAAATTTAGGGGTAAGGGGTCTATTTTTAGGCCCTTTTTAATATGTTTACTCTTCATTATTGTAATCTAGGTGGTCCAATCAAATTTTGCTACACGCCTATCTAATTTTATGAGGTGGCTAGCCCAGGTTTTGGTTTTATAATTTCTTGGTTTATGTGATTCTTAATCTATTCATATGGTCCAATAGAAGCTCTCCAAGATTCACTGTAGGTTTAGGTCATTATGATCGTATTAGGTCTAGGTTATGTGTTCCTATAAGACTTTGCCAATTGTTAGCTATTCTTGAAGAGGTGGTAAGGCCATAATCTAGGCTTCATTATCACCCATACTACTTGGTCATCATTCTTTCACGTGGCCTCTTCATTAATTAGAGTAGGATATGGTCATTATGACATAGATTTTCTAGCACAAATGGTCCAATAACAAGGTTTCACTTGGGTTGTCTTCATGAATTTTGGTTTGTATATATAAATGCTAGTCTAGGTGATCCAATGAAAATGCTTCACTTGGCTAAGCTATAGATTCCTCATTATGGTCCTAAGATTTTGTTATGATGGCCCTAAATATAGGAGCACATGTGGACTAATGAGGGATGTTTCAAATGTTAATCAAGTTTTAGGTGAGTTGTTCCTATAGTCATTCGACTAGGTTTGTGTCACTTTTAATTGGTCACTTGTCTTGTCATTATGAAATTTGTCTTACATACATTATTGTTAGTCTTAGGTGGTTCAATAAGAAGATATCACTTGGATAGGCTAGAGATCTCCTCATAATTAGTCTAAGATTCTATCATGTCAATGTTCTGATAGAATCTTAAACAATTATGAGGAGATCTCTAGCCTATCCAAGTGATATCTTCTTATTGAACCACCTAAGACTACAATAATGTATGTAAGACAAATTTCATAATGACAAGACAAGTGAACAATTAAAAGGTGACACAAACCTAGTCGAATGAAATATAGAACACCTCACCTAAACTTTATTAACATTTGAAACATCCTCATTAGTCCACATGTGCTCCTATATTTAGGGCCATCATAAACAAAATCTTAGGACCATAATGAGGGAATCTATAGCTTAGCCAAGTGAAGCATTTTCATTGGATCACCTAGACTAGCATTTATATATACAAACCAAAATTCATGAAGACAACCCAAGTGAAACTGTTATTGGCCATTTGTGCTAGAAAATCTATAGGTCATAATGACCATATCCTACTCTAATTAATGAAGAGGCCACGTGGAAGAATGATGACCAAGTAGTATGGGTGATAATGAAGCCTAGATTATGGCCTTACCACCTCTTCAAGAATAGCTAACAATGGCAAAGTCTTATAGGAACACATAACCTAGACCTAATACGATCATAATGACTAAACCTACAGTGAATCTTGGAGAGCTTCTATTGGACCATATGAATAGATTAAGAATCACATAAACCAAGAAATTATAAAACCAAAACCTGGGCTAGCCACCTCATAAAATTAGATAGGCGTGTAGCCAAATTTGATTGGACCACCTAGATTACAATAATGAGAGAGTAAACATATTAAAAAGGGCCTAAAAATAGACCCCTTACCCCTAAATTTTCGGCAACCTAAACCACTCTTTCCCTCTCAATCCTACTCTCATGCCCCCCTCCCTCTTTCTCGCTCTCTCGACCTCTCTCCTCCCATGCTACCCTCTCAGCTGGCCATCATCTCCATGCATGCCAGAGGTTTGTTCAGCTTGATCTCATGCCAACTAAAGGTAAGTAAAGTCTCTAGCTTTTGGCTAAGCAAATTAGCTTCGTGCACGGAGTTGGTGACTCTCTTGTGATGGGCAAGAATGCGAGGATTGTGCATGATTTGTGTGAAAAACTTGTTATGAGATCCAAATATGATTATGTCGAGTCTTGATTAAGTTAAATGACATCACAATCAGTATAATCAACCATTCAGGTTCATATCGTTATAGCCAGTTTTTCACAAAAGTTCAAAGAAACATTCTAGGAGCATTTACAGAGGAAGATAATCTACTCCGATTATTAGGATCTTCATCCATAGCCTCCATCGATAGCCAAAATATCTCGAATTCCTTAATCAAAGTATCATGCTACCTTTCTCTTTGCTAGCTTGCTTATCTAAGAAGGGTTAATCAACAGGGGTCAAAACCCCACAAGGAGATCCCTAGGCAGAACGACTAAAACCAACTATAGAATCAAAAATTGCAAACAAAGTCACCATGATGGATTTCCAAGTATAAAAAAGATAAAGTTTCATAATCCAACAAGAATTCAAGCTATATTAGGGATATGGTCTTAGAAACTTATAATCATCCAAATTGAAGTCATCACAGCCAAAATAGATTGGCAAACAATGCACAGAATGGAAAAACCTTAGATAGTCTAGTAATAAGGACTAGAAATCTACTTGCTTCAATTTCTTGAGAAAACAACAATGAACAGATCAACATATGATCATAGATTCGCCTTTCTTCCTTATCTTAGGCGTGTAATTCTACTTGAGCAGCACCTCGGCCTTCAATTTGATATTGACAATGGCGAGACGGCGGTTTGCATAAGGCCATAGCTATGGTTGGCCAAATATAGAGAGAAATGGAAGAGGAAATTTTGTTCTGACAATTGAATGATGAAATAAACTGACATCAAGAGTATTTATAGGAGAAGCAGCTGAAACGCCAAGTCAGCATCCTAAGAATTGGGCGGTGACACGTGTCATAGGCAATGACACGTGTCCACATATGCCTTGTGTCCCTTAAGTCATTGCGTGTTGATATGTGTCCATGTTTGGTCACATCGTCATCTGATCCCAATTTCGCACATATTTAACCTAATAGGACTCTAATTCAACACATCGTGTCTCTAAGAATATCTTCAGGCCAATATAATTCTTCTAAACTCTTCCAATTTGGATTAATCTAAACTCGTTAATCACTAACATGCTATTATCTTAAGCAAGTGAAAGTTCGGGTTATTATAATCCTCCCCACCTTAGAAAATTTCATCCTCGAAATGTAGTTCTTGCTCCCTCGTTAAAAAGGTAAGATCCTTAAAGTCAATACTAACCATGTGGCATACTATGCTTTCACTATATACTCTTATCAATTGCCACATCCCTCGATCTTAACTTACATAAAGGGTCATCATCGACCATAACTGTTCATCATCAATCTGGTAACACTATTGTGCCATTCACTCATATAGCCTTCATTCACCTCTCAAATATCATTCTCTTGGCTCACCAATCCTAACGGCATCAAACAATGGATCAATGTCTAGTATATTCCAATAGGGTGTCCATCACAATATAAGGTGTAATAAAATTTTGCCAACCATGATGGTTCCATGTGCCAAGCCTGTAGTTTTATTTATTATAGCCAAAAGAATTTCACAAATATCCCTCACACATATGGGATCTTCTCTGGAATCATCCTCGGAGATACTAAAAATATTATCTCCAACTTACTGGGAAAGAACATCCTCTCCGACTTACTGTAAAGGAAAATTGACAAGCAAACTTACGTCAATTAACCACTAGGCATTTCAGGCATTTCTTACCAATGGCACCTTAACTTACCATAATACTTTCGTTTAATATTAGAGTTGCAATGCTATGTTTATGTAGTTTCAAGTTCATTCGAGTTCAATCTCAAGAAACAATTTAACTTAAAATCAATGCCAACTCAACTTTTGAAAACAAGATGGTTTCAAAAGCACAAATTAACTCAAACTCGAAATCATTTCAATAGATAATTGAGAATGTTCTAAACTCCTAAAACATTCTAGATTTGGATAAATAATCAACTCAAATTTTTGAATTCGTTTTGATATAAAATTGAGAACGAGTTAGATTTAGCGTGATACCTAGACTCATCCCTCTCAATGTATGACTTGGGCCATTCCTACCCCATTGCCATCTTAGAAGCTTACCAGGAGCCACACTTTGTCCAAGCCTCTTTGCTTTGGCGATCATTTCCCAAGTCATACACCTACGAAGAGAGTCCCGCTCCACACGTCCCATACCACGCTTCACTATAGTTTGTAAGCATCCCATATAGCTCGTCTCATACAATGCTAACGATTATTCAAGTCCAATATAAAATAATGATACGATCATGCATGCATGTTTTCAAAACTCAATAGTTTTAATGCGATAATTTCGTGCTATGCACATTACAATTTCAGGCTTGAACAAGTACAAATTCACCACTTAAACTTACCTAAATCCATTGAGCAACCACCAGGATTCAAAGATCATCAGTCTCGGATCTATTTATAATGCTTTTTCTCAATCTCTTTTCATATCAATTTCATGACATTCATTAAAATCAATATCTAAACCTCCATATATCACCACACAATCTAGTCTTACAATCCACAAAATCAATACTTCTTTGTAATTCCATTCCACAATCTATTATACAAGGCCAACCATCAACTTCAAAAATTCAAGCTTAAAGTAAATCCCAAAAACTTTGCTTACCTAATTGTCCAATTTTTTGGTTGATCACCCTACTATATCCACAAATAGTCACACTAATCATCAAATTTAAGCAATGATCGACATAATCTTTTGACTAAGTAGCATATGCTACTGTCAATCCCTGACAATCATAATCAAGTGCACTTGTAATTTTTGACATGTATGTACTTACTAAACACTTCATCCTCTAGCACACCTTATCACTCCATGAATCGCTCTGATACCATTTTAATGTGACAATCCAGGTACTCCCCATTGCTGCGTCCTCAATCTACACGAGGCTGGTGGAACGCCCCATACCAAACCACTCGCAACTAAGGTTTACATTCTCTATTTTAATCTTTTATCAGACTAATGACACAAGCAAAAGTGTTATAAAACAAATTGGCCATATAGAACACAAGTACATGAAATATTAAACATTAATGACAGGCACGCCTATCCAAGGGTATGGCCTTTATAGTTGTGCTAACCAGATAACATGCATCGCAATCAGTTCAATCAACCATTTTAGGTTCATATTTACAGCTAGATCTTTACAAAAGTTCAAAGGAACATTCTGGGAGTATTTACAGAGGAGGATAATCTACTCCAATTATTAGGATCTTCATCCATGACCTCCATCAATAACTAGATATCTCGAACTCTTTAGCCAAAGTATCATACTGACTATCTCCTTTCTAGCTTGCTTATCTAAAAAAGGGTTAATCAATAAGGGTCACAGCCTCGCAAGGGCATCCCTAAGCCAAACGACTAAACTTGCTATAGAATCACAAGACTGCAAATAAAGTCACCGCAATTGATTCCCAAGTATACAAAGGATAAACTTTCAGAATCCAACCAGAATTCAAGCTACACAAGAGATAGGATCTTAGAAATTCATAATTATCCAACTTGAAGTCATCATAACCAAAACAGATCAGCAAACAATGCTCACAATGGCAAAATCATAGATAATCTAGTAATAAGGACTAGAAATCTACTTGCCTTGATTTCTTAAGAAAACAAAAATGAACGAATGAACAGATGATCATCGATTCGCCTTTCTTCCTTGTCTTAGGCATGTGATTCTACTTGGGGAGCACCTCAGCCTTCAATTTGATATTGACAATGGTAAGACAGCAACTCAACATAAGCTCAAAGCTTTGGTTGACCAAATATAGAGAGAGAAGGAAGAGGAAATTCTATTTTGACAATCAAATGATGAAATGAACTGATGTCAAGGGTATTTATAGGAGATGAAATTGAAATAGCGAGTTAACATTCTAAGAACTGGGTGGTGACACGTATTATAGGTGGTGATACATATCCCATCGCCTTTTGTAAGCGTGACAATGTCATACCATGTGTCGATTTGTGCGCCAGGTAATACGAGTCCGTTTATGCATCTACGTGTAAATATGTGGCCTTTCATGTGTCCACATACAGTTGCGTCCTCGTCTAATCCCAATTTCGAACATATTTCACCCGATAAGACTCTAATTCAACACATCGTGTCCCTAAGAATACCTTCAGGCCAAAATAATTCTTCTAGACTCATCCAATTAGGACTAATCTACACCTGTTAATTATTAACCTGCTATTATCTTAAGCAGGTGAAAGTTTGGGTTGTTACAGTTACGCATCTCATTATTTGTGTGATCATTAAAGTTCAAGATAATACAACTATTTTGTGTAAAGAATCATTTATGTTACGGAGATGCCACGTCTTCGTTGACGGATGCCACACGTCAATGGATGCCCTAGGGAGAGTTTTAGGATGTCGCTAGTAGAGGGCGATGCCTTGGATGTGCCAAGAGGACCCAAGCCAGGAGTTTCAAGATGCTGTAGAATGTGATGCCTAGTTGATGCTAAAAGGCCTAATGAGTGATACCGGAACTATAATGATGTTATGAAAAAATATATGTGCTTGATTCATATTTCATGATTTCCATATTCTGATTTAGAGAGATATAGTTTATGTTCACGTCATAGTAGTAGTAGTAATTGCATTTGCTATTGTTCTAACATTGCAAGTATTTCTGCTAGGTTAAACATTGAATGTTTCTTATCCTAGAACTAGGGATCTTACTTACTGAGCGTTATCTCACCTCATTATCTTTCTAGAATTGTAGGTATGGCTACCACCAATACTCCTCATTTTGGTCTGTCAATGGAGATAGAGATTAGCTCCATGGACATTCATGATGTGGACAAGGATTGCACCTATTGATGCTATGATTCCATTGTCTAGGTAAAGGTGGGTCTAGTGGAGTGTACGCCCTACCATTCTCGACATGGTACTTAGTGTTTAATGATATCGACCTTAGATATGTTCCAAGTTTCTGCAATCCCATGAGACCCAATAATGAGGTGTCAACCATGGTTGAGAGTGTAGCATGGAGGGGCTGACCAATTTGGAGACTTTGTCCAATCACGGGGCTTGGTCACCCCTAGCCTCCCTAACATAACGAATATTATGTAAATACGACTACTGTAGACATGCCCTAATGGGTAATGTAAAATATACTGACGCATAATAAATAAATAGTGTGTTTCCTGTATGTCTCGAGTATTTTGGTTGCAATATGTTTGTGTTAATTATTTGTCAGGAGAAAGAAGATTACGCTTCTGCATGTCGCTACGTAACATTAAAAATAAAAGATATAGGTCAAGCCCAAAAGGCGACACATCATAGGGCGTCATACTTTATCCCGAAATTCCCCATACTCCGTCTATACGCTTTTCCATCATATTGATTGCAACTTTAATCCCTTATGATGGAATCACTCGCCTATACATGCATTTAGTTAGTATCAGAGCTCAAGGTTGAACTCACTCTAAGTGATTCCTTTCTATTGTCCATTTTCACTCAATCATGAATGAACCTATTCCAAGACGATTGACTTTGGAGCAAGCACAAAATGAAAGGCATATTCATGCCATTTAGAATCTTCAAAGGCAAATGGAGTGTCACTTCGAACACTTTGAGCAACCAATAAGATGTCCCGATGAACAACGCCAATGCAATGATTCTAATTCGCCTCGAAACTTTACTAATGGTTCTAGTTCTACTGAAGGTGATTTAGATTACCTCCCTTGGAGAGGAAGAGGGAGGCACAAGGAGAACGATCGTGATATCAAAGTGGAGGTCCCTGAGTTTGAAGTTTCAATCTAATAATTTTATGGAGTTGTTTCACACAACGAAATTGAGTTTTT